>JAQJVL010001068.1:0-270321 GCA_035578905.1 Stictocephala bisonia | reverse complement strand
CACCGACCCGGCGCCGACATACTGTCTAGTCTGAAAGCGCTCCGTAATAATACATGGTATTTTTCATCCAATGTTGTCGGGCCGACATCGTGCCGATATCATGTCGGTGTAATGTCGGCTAGTGTGGAAACGGCCAAAGAACTGCAATCCACTATACCATTTATTAGCTTACTTAAAAATACAAGTAACCCTATGGACCGTCTTTGCCTTAAACTTTCTACTTCAAATAAAGAGAGCAATTCTGAATACGGAACAAGATATGTATACACTCCAAATATTTTAAAATACAGTAACCTTAAAAACTTAATTTGTATTTGCTCTACCACATCCGACAAATAACAATGAAATGGGTGCCAAATAATAAAACCAAATTGTAATTTCGATCTTACTAATGAAAAATATAATAACTTGAATGTGGACAGATTCCTGAAAAAACTACCAGATCTACTAATAAAACCAAACGTTTTATATGCTGCCTTGCAAGTTTCAATTATGTGGCTAGAAAAAGAAAACTTTTCGTCAAAAATTACTCCGAGGTCCTTAAATTTAGATTGATGAGCAGGTACAATATTGTCCATCGAATAATTAAAGTGCAAAGCATTTTGAGTTCTTCTAGTGTACCTTACCACGACACATTTATCTGCATTAAACATAAGATTTTTACTACTCCACAACACTAAACTATCTAAGGTAAGGGCACCAGTAGTTGACCACACTTAAGAGCACTTCTCAGGTATATTTTTTTATTGGCCACATACATGACATTTTAGAGAATCAGTGAATACCTAAATTAACTAATTAGAACCTCCAGATAAAGTTTTGCTAAAAAGTATTTCAATTTAATTAACTATAATTATTTTAAATTTTTGTTTAAATATTGAGTTTTTGCTTCAGTAGTTGACCAAGAAAGTTCTGAAAAAAATTAGTAGTTGACCGCATTTAGCACTAGTAGTTGACCATATGGATAATAGCTAAAATAATGTAGAAACAATAAAAACACTTAATATAAGTTACTTGATAACACTAGCTACTGTTATCTATTGATATTTTTTCCTAAAAAATGCTAACACTCTTAATTTGAATACAGAAAAAAATTAATATTAAGTTACAAACTCTTAAAACTAAAAGGCATAACACAAAACTTTTAAAAACTAATTCCATAAAAAGTCCAACTCAGGAACGGAGTACACATTACGAGTTTTACTGGTTTTCCTGGGCTCATTTATGTGGGATTCTACATGTTTCCACTGGTATTCCAGGACATCAGGTCTCTCGGGCCATTTCCATAATCGACCACACTGCACCATCGATGAAATTGTTGCAGTATCTTCAGTAACATCAATTATTTTCCCAGGATAATAGTTATTTTCGTACTTGAAAATTACATCCTCGTTTATTTGTTTTAATAAGGGTTTCTTTAATTTAAGGCCATTAGAGTTTTCATCTTCCGAAAGTTCTGAAAACACGCTTTCTCCCGAGGAAACTTCGACACTTGTATCAGAGCTATCTGAAGAAATGTTTGATGCCCTTTTAGTTTGTTTACGTTTCAGCGGTCGAACCATACTTTCCTTTAGTCTCTCTTTTTCGTCCTTCTTTCGTTGTCTTTCGTTGGCTCTTTCTAGCTTTAACCACTCAAGTTCTTCTTTCTTCTTTCTTTTATTTTCAAAATATTGTTGACACATTTTTCCTGATACAATCATTGGCATTCTTTCTTTTACTATCTTTTTTTTCTTGTGTTCTTCTAATATAGGATAAAAGAAGTGCCTTTTAAATGGACTTGGTATTTCCCCTTTTGATGGCCCTGCTACGTTTCCATTATTCAGTGAATGTTCTGAATTTTCTGATTCTCGTGAATTGTGTTTGTGGGGTGTACGTGACTCATCAGCGAGAATGGTTGATGCCCCTGTTGCTTGAGGCAGACCTCCTTCCTTCACAGTCTGAACTGGATCATTCGGGTGCACATCAATATTGACATCCATGTTCATTATAGAAACTTCATCTATATTGGTTATGTCACAGGAAAATTCTGAAGAATTGAGGTAAGTTGATAACTCAGCACTGACACTAGTGGATGCCTCTGTTGCTTGTGGTAGACCTTCTGTTCTTACAGACTGAACTGGTTGTGAATCAATTGGGTCAAAATCACTTAATTCTGAAGCATCATTCCTAAATGTCACATTACAAACATTTCCTCTAGCAACATAAGGCTCGGTTTCTGAAGAAAGTTTTTCTAGCTCCAGTTTGGTTTCTCTCCACAAATTAAAGAGAGAGGTATCCAATAAATCTCCACTCCAGTTTTCAGATGATGCCACAAAAACGTTGAGCTTTTCTCTTCCTATCATTCCATTCAGAAAATCTAAACCTTGGGCCAAGTATTTTTTCCTCATCTTGGATGCGTTATTTTCATCTTGTTCATTGGATCCTTGGCCTGGTACCTCAACTGCATGTGGATTCCATGGGTACAGCCCACATTTCTTGAATCCGTTTGACAACATAGTTTCTTTAATATTCTGAGCAATCACTTCCTGCAGTAACTTTGCAAAATTTTTTTTAGAATATGAGAACCTCCTTGAGTAACGTTGTCCATCCTCCATTGGTGGATTTTTTCCTCCATGCTTCTTTGAGGCTCCTGAACACAGCAACATCCATGGGCTGTAAAATATGGGTGGCTTTAGGTAACAAGGCCACCAAAATTATTCCATTTTTTCGCAATATTAGCTTGTTTGTAAACGTAAATGGGACGCATGGCCATCCACGAAAAGGATAACTGGGAAAGTTATTTGTTTTTCTACCAACCATGGGTGGAATATATCGGTAATGAATTCAAAAAATGCCTCGCATGTCATCCATCCTGAATCAGTTTTCCCTATTCCCCAATCCTTAGGGAAATTGTCAGCGATATCTTGAGGTACACGCTTATATTTGTATACACAAGTTGTTGGAGCTACTAAGCCACTTGCACTGAATTCATGCAGTTTAATTAAATTGATGCACTCTTTTTCATCAACATTAAATTTTTGATAGACTGTCTTATCTCCTCTTTTAGCAAGCGCTTTGGGTCCTTTAGGATTTTAAAAAAAGCTTACTCATCACAATTGAATAGACGAGATGGATCTTCCAAGATCCTATCATCACCTAGCTCTTTTGTAATGTGGGACTTTACTTCTGAAAACCAATTCAGTAAACATTTCGTCACTGCTGCCCGTGAGACAGTTAGATTTTGAGACACCCTTTTTGAAATCAAAGGATTTCTCCGAAGAAAACCTAAAACCCATGTCCTGCCTGGTTTTCCATCTTTGAAAGGAGTAACACGCTTTAAATCTTTTATGTACTTCTCAACACTGATGCATTTGTTGTTCCACAGTGACCGGGAAACCGGCCTGTGCCATGTTCTCCACCCATCTGCTTATTTCAGTCTCCTCTTTGCTTGAAAGAATGGAAGGAGGGCCCATTTTTCTTTCAATTGGTGATTTACCCTCTAATTTATATTTTAAAGTTGTTCTGGGGACTCCGAATTTCTTTGCAGCTGCCCGGATAGAAATTTTGTGCAAACGAACATCTTCAACTGCAGCTTTCATAGCATCTTCACTGTAATTTAAAAACGTATTCTTGTTTCCAGGCATCTTGGAATGATATTTATCCTGAAAAAAAAGAAGTTGTCAAATTTTTCGTTAAAGTTGTGGTATCCCTAGTTTTGGAAATAAACGACACCAATATTATTTTTTTAAATGATGGAATTATCTATTTCACTCTTTATAAACTTTCTTTGTTAATATGTCCTACAAGCACTTTAGCCTACATACATTAACATCCAGTTAAAAAAGATAATTTACAATCAATAAGTTATATGTGATTTTCCAAATCAGTTGAAAACAAAGTCCTTCTGAAGAAGGTGTGTTTTAAAAGTTTACCACCTCATGTTTCAGTAATTGACCATGTGGTCCACTACTGAAACCCATCACTTTTTCTAACTCTGGGCAAGTGCTGTACTTTCATATGGCAACGTTGGATATGAAAATACATTTATAACACAATAATAATATTAAGTCAATTGAATCAGTAGTTGACCACCCTGGTCAACTACTGATTCTTTTTTATAAAACCATTCAGTAGATGACCACCCCCAAAAATCATATCGGTTTAGAGGTTATGTTTGGAAACACTTGGAAACAAAAGAAAATACATTTAGAAAAAGATTGAATGTAAAACTTACCCAATAAATTGACTTTTAAGGCTTCTACAATTCTAATAAAACGCTTGTCTTCTTACTGAAACTCATAAAAAATTAAACAAATATGACACATCACTGAACCACTCATCAAAAACTGTCAACTATGGCTACCCACAATGCATTGGGGTTCTGAGCTTCTAGCACGCTGTTAGATGGCAGCAGGTACTTTCAGATTTTTTTTACACTGCTGCAACACAGAATCCTTATTTCTTGAATTTTCATAAAAAATGGTCAACTACTAGTGCATGGTCAACTACTGGTGCCATTACCTTAAGTCCTCAAATGACAGTCCTGCAAACAGTTGATTTCACGAAAAATCTTCATGTCATCAGCATACAACAGTACTTTACTATTGCTTACATAATCTACTATGTCATTTATGAACAAAATAAACATTAATGTACCCAAATTTGAGCCCTGGGGCACACCAGTCTGAACATAAATTTCACTAGATAAAAAACCGCTATAATTTACCTTTTGCCTCCTATTAAATAGATACGAAGCAAAAAACTTTACCGCATTATTTTAAAATCCGAAAAAGTTCAATTTTTTTAAAAGTTCTAAATGGTTAACTTTATGAAACGCTTTGGAAAAGTCAGTGTAAACAACATCCACTTGTCCACCTTTATCTAAAGAAGAAACACAAAAATCTGAAAAGCATAAAAGATTTGAATTTATTGATCTACCAGGGAAAAAACCGTGTTGAAAAGGGG
The DNA here is from genome assembly GCA_035578905.1 of Stictocephala bisonia. Classification (NCBI taxonomy): domain Eukaryota; kingdom Metazoa; phylum Arthropoda; class Insecta; order Hemiptera; family Membracidae; genus Stictocephala; species Stictocephala bisonia. The sequence goes on along the minus strand of JAQJVL010001068.1, from coordinate 265,377 downwards.
TGATACAATTTTTGACATGATTAAAGATTCTAGTATATAAAATAGACTCAAATATCTTAGCTGGTTTGGACAGAATAACAACGGGTCTATAGTTTTTAATATCATCCCTCCGGTCCTTTTTGAAAATAGGAACCACTTAAGTTAATTTCCAGTCTTCTGGAAAACAATCAGAATTTATTGAGCTATTAAACAAATAAGTAAGAGGCCTTATTAAAAACTCTGAACAACCTTTAAAAACAAATGGAGGAATACCATCAGGTCCATAAGAGCGCTTTGACTTGAGTTTTTTAATAGCAATAAACACCTCTTCCTCCTTGATATTATCAAAAGTGAGACAGCCTATGCTAGGGTGAACAGGTGAGCAAATAGCAAGCCGAGTCAGTTGATTGCAATCAAGAGAGGACAAGTCATAAACAGACCTAACATATTGGACAAAAGCCTCCGCTATCGCTGCACCCCCCTCTACCTCCTCCCCATCCAGAGTCATTGTTGTCATACAGCTTTCAGTCGACCTCAACCTCCTCACCGCACTCCAGAAAGACATTGGATTATTAATTTTACAATATGGTCTTCCAGGTAAGCAGTGTAATTCAAATAATTCTGTTTAATACACTATTTTGATTCCGTTCTGAGCTGTTTAAATTCAGTAGAAAAATAATCATATTTATGTTTTTTAAACAGCATGCGAACCCTTTCTTTCCTCTTAATTAAAGCTATTGTACTGTGTGAAAACCAGACTGGATATTTATATTTTCTGTGTTTAACTAAAGGAACGTGCAAATCAAGTTTTGAGTATAACATATTATAAAAATTGGCAACTCCTTCATTAATACAACTGTTACTATTTACAAAACTATTCCAGTCTACAACTTTAACAGAATTAAACAAACCTAAATAATCACCTTTTCTGATGTTATACTGTCTGTTTGTAGAACATGAACCCTATTACTATTAATAACTAAAACCGGAATTTCAAAGTTAATCCCTAGAACTGGATGATGACGATCCAGCTAACAATAGGATTCTCTTCCACAACATTTAAATCACTAATATATGTCATAACTAAATCCAATGTTCTATCCAAACAGTTTAAAATATTGTTTTTTAACTTGAGAGAAAACATCTGTGTAAAAATAATAATTGTTTAAAAATTTCTCCCCCTTCCGCTAAGTTACAAGCAATCCCATTTAATGGTAAATTAAAATCCCCCAAAATTAAAATTTTTTCGTTATTAAACTTATATTGCCCTAGTTTTTAAAAAAACAACTTGTAAACATGCAAAGGTGAATTGGGTGAAAAATATACTACACTTAAAACAACAGAAAAGGTTTTTGAGAAAACTATTTTTATCCATAACTTTTCCCTTTCAGTTTCCAAATTGAACAATCTAAAAGATTTAAAACTATTTTTAACAGCAAGCAAAACACCCCCTCCTCTTACATTTTCACCTCCTCTATCCTTCCTGTAAATAATATAATCATCTGGAAACAGCTCACTATTACTAATTGAATCATTTAACCAGGTCTCTGTAAGTACAATTATCTGAAAATTATTACCCAAAATTCTTAGTCTAAAAGGTACAGTTTTAGTTCTGAGACCCCTTACATTCTGATAATAAATATTTATACTACTACACATTTGAAATCACTTTAGTTATAGATAAATAAACACAAAAATATAAAATAATAAATATACACTATACATGCACATATTAGGCCTAAAACTGAATCTCAGTTGCCCATGAACATAATCCAAAGAACACCTAAGAACAATAAATAAATAAATAGAGATAGACATGCAGAAAACCAAACAACAAGCAATAGTTAAAAAAATTAATAAATACACAGAAATCAATTACCAACAAACGTGAGACATCCAGGTACAGGTGACTAGTCCTTGGTATGTGCACTGTCATCAGGGTTGTTACTGCTGGCTTTAGAAGAGTTGTTACGGGTGTTCGCGACTGCATTCTTCTTCTTGTTCTTCTCTGGTCCTGTCTGAGGCTGGAAACCAAGTTGGTAGAGATCCGTGTGGTCCTCGATCAGCTTGGGTGGGTCCCCATCTTTCTTGCGAAGGAAGATTTTTCCTGAGCTCATAATTCACGCGTACTTGTACTGGCCGTCATCTCTGAGCTTGCGGGTGTCTGCCCACAGAAGCCTTGTCTCGCGTGTCATTGACAAGTTCACGTACACCTTGAGTTCACTGGAAAAGCCCAAGTTTGACGCTGAAAACCCTCCTCTCTTGATAGCCAGTCGCCTCATCTCTTCCATATCTCCTCTGCGACAGAATTTTACAATAATGTTCCTTGGTCAACTTCTTCCCGGAATCGGAGCTAGTCGATGAACTGCATCGATCATAAACGGTTCCAATCTGAACCCCAAGACCTGAGCAACTTTAATGACTAGTTGAAGAACATTTTCTGACCTAGTCTCAGGCACTCCTTGAATATCTAAACAGTTACTTCTTGAATATTGGGCACTTGCATTGAGTTTCCTTCGTAAATCAGACACCTCACTTTTAAGGGAAATATTTCCACTTTTCAACACATCAGTGTCATTGCCTTGGTCAATAACCTTGCTAGCGGTCTCACCCATACTACTCTTAAGGCCATTGAGCTGCTCAGCAAACATATCCATTGTTTTTGTTATGTCCGCCTTCAATTCTTTATTGTCATTTTTTATTGAATTTACATCCAACTTTAAACTAGCACCATCAGATTTTACCTGAGAAATCTCAGACAGTATCAAATCCAACTTTTCTTCAAAAGCCTACATGTCATTGACGCTTTGTGCACGAGTTCGTACTGTCTTGTTGTTGTCAGCAGACGACGTATTAGGCATGGCAGTAGTGTAACAGCTGGTAGTCAGACGACAGTCCGTATGCGTGACAGCTGATGCGCACTAGCCTAGCACGATGACTCAGCTCTCCTTACCACTACTCTTCACCACACTAAGTAGTGAGTATTAAAAACACTGAATACAAGATTAATATTCTGAATAAACATTTAAACACTATAAATAAGTAAGAGTTCATGCACAAATTAACAAAATAAATAAATATATTAAGCAAACTCAAACTTTAAACCTTGTAAAAATTCAAATAACGAGAGAGCCGAAGTGACGCACGTCTAACCCACTTGCATGCTAACACAAGATAACAGAATATGTACCCCGGTATCCCGGATTTTAATTGACCAAACCAAAATACCCAAGATATTTTATGTTTTTCAGGCAGCGAATGCAAAACACGTTGGAGGAGCATCAAAGATCACCGACAGCGTCAGAAGAAGCAAGATGCCAAGGTTGGACGGGTTCAGCAGCAACCAAAAGAAAGGCAAGTTACTGGAACAGACTTAACTTCTTGGATACAGTAGAAGAAGAAAGCAGTACTTTTTCAAACGCAGTTGTGGAAGAATCGCAAAATTCTCTACGTAATGATGATCTGGATACACCTCCTGATGAAGTTAATCGTAAACCTTCTCCTAATAAGCGAAAATACTGGCGAAAAAATTATTAGTGAAGAATGTGGTCCTTCCTTAAAAAAGGGGAAAAAATGTTGGAAAGACCAACAAGGAATTGGTGGATTTTTTAAAAAACAGGGAGGAGCAAAGGTCCGAAAACAGGAAGCTCGTTCAACAGGTTATTTCAAAAGGCGAAGAAGATGATACGATCTGTTCTTTAAAGCAATGGCTGCGACTGTGAAAAAGTTCAGTGACGAAAACAAAGTTGAAACGAAAATGAAAATTTTTTCCCTCGTCAATGAGATGGAAATGCGCAATTTTAGACCTACATTCACCAATATATTTGATACTTTGACCGACCAGCAAAACATCACTAGTCCTTCCCCATCTTCCAACTCCTACACCAACTCCGTAGCAACAACAATGCCTCTTCCTTCGCCCACTGTGTCATCTGCTGAACCAAATGAACACTTCCAATCAAGTGAAAACCAACTGTCAAATGTTTCATTTATACCGGGATCTTTTTTATACCATTGATAAAATTAGGGTGAGTGTTAAACCAAGACTGACGAGTTTTCCTTCTTACATGGACAAAACCATCATATTGTTGTTATTAATTAGGCCTATATTGTACCTGACAAAATTTAATCTTACCTTTTCCCTGTAAAACAATTCAATGTTAATGTACTAAACGCCGCCCACCACTGTAAATGTTTTTGTACAATAAACATTGGGTGTGATAAAATGTTGGATTTTTTACTAACATAAACCTAAAGCACAAAATATTTTTTCATATGTTATTTTGTTTACAATTCTTTCTGTTTTTCTATTCTGTTTTACAATTTTATTCTGTACAATTTATAAATAAAATTGAATTACATTTATTCAAGACTAAACTATTAAAGTTAATGGATTTCAAATTGACATTTGGTTATTTTAAAGTTATAGACTTACCTCAATGTAACTGCCAGCTTCTCGGCTGCTGATATGGGTTCCGTGTTACTTCCGACCGTGGTAGTTCCGACCCATTGTTATCCCACCAACATTCGTGTCACTTACGACCCATCAAATAGCATACCTTTTCCGACCCATTGTTCCACAATCTTAACATCGATTTTTTTACGATCACAGTATTTTCGCAATACACATAGTGCATATGGGAGAAAGTTAAATATAACTTGCCAGAGCCCCATATTAGCCTAGTGCGTATTAGGTTCACTAGTTTCTAGCTGCTACCACGAGGAGGTTTGGGGTTGGACTTTAAGCAACCATATATTTTTTTATGTATTTTTTTGTATTTTTTATGTACTTTTTAAAATTGCTTACTTTGTAACTTAATTTTTTTTTATTTTATTTTATTTTTTTCGTTTACTTGAAAATCATCTTCATGGCTTATCAACATGAAAGCGTCTATGTGACTTTTTTGTTCACTCCAACTTATTTACATAGCTTAATGCACTTAAACATTTTTTCAAGTCATTGGTGTTTTTAAACTCATCGAGGATGTTTTTTATTCTTTGGTCAAGTTTTTGGTATACCTTTTTCCTTTTGGTTCCCATTTCTCCTAGTTCCTTTGATTTTAAAATGAACGATGACTCCATTGGTATTACTTTCAGCTTCTCGATGAGAAAATAAATGTTGGGTGTCTTCCTTCCAACCAAGGCATTTAACTTGGAGTTCCAGCCCTCTACTGCGTTGTTTGTGCGATGCCGCTGGCCGTGAACATTCCATATGCGACGTGGTATTGTAGCATTTTCCAACCACTGCTCAATGAAATAGTCCAAAAATTCTGTCAGTTTGGCGTTGTCTTCTGGAGCGTCCTCCATAATAGTGATCCAGGCATTATCAATATGTTGAAGGGGGATATGAACCAATGCAGCACATCTTCTGCATGTCTGTGACACTTCTTGATTTTCTTTGTATTCTATTGTTAGGCCAATTGTTTGTATTTTTCGCCATATACTTTGGCTGAAGTGAAACGAGCATCCTGATATTACTGTATTTGGTAGTACACGTTGAATCGCAGAAATCATTGCTACTTCAAAATCAAGTTTTATTGTGGAAGGCGTCCATGAAGGAAACGATTCTTTTATACTCATAAGCATGTGGAAGTACGTGTCTTCAGTTTTGTCAGGGAGGAGAGCATACACAGCGGGGCAGACGTTTGTTTCTGTGTCAGAACTTCCAATGTCGACGTGAATAGTGTACAGTTGACTAAACTGCTTGGGGCAACTTTTAAAGGTACCGTCGAAAAAATAAGTTGTCTCTTGCTTCCCTAACAGTTGCGAAGTATCTTCACCGCCGAAAACTATCATTCTCTTGTCCCTTATAGTTTTATCCGCCAATAAAAAACTTCTTCCACTTGGCAATTTTAATAGATTGTCAGGCAACAAAATATCCTTACTTGATTTAGGATTGTCATTAGTCCCGATTGATCCCCTCCTTTGTCGACACAAAGCACCTTTGATATTATCGTATTTTGGCACTTCCGCTACAAGATCAAACCCTTGAGAATACAAGCCAGAAAATTCTTCTTTATATATAACATTTACCGGTACAGACACTTCCTCTCTTGCTCTTTTCCTGCAGTTGTGCATCGCTGTCTTGACATCTAACTCTGCTTGATCGGGTACACAGGAATGCTCCGTGGTGGTGCCTGGTATCACTGCGTGCTGAAGTGTTGTCTTCACTCTCCCGCGACAGTTGCTTTTCCTCTCCTTAATACACAGCCACGAGATATTTTCTTGAGTAGTTTTATGAACTCGATATGAATACACTCCAAATACTAAGGAAGGCTTTCCTTTGCTAGTTGTAATAACGTGAGACTCTTCCATCGCACTTCACACAGATTGTAAACCAAACTTAACACACATGTGTAACGATTAGAAGTCAGAAGAGAACTGAGGGTGGGTATCGGTATCTCGTCAAACAATAGAAACGCTTTCACATATCACAGTGGTTAACAACCATAACCCCCCTCCTCCGCCCCATTACCCTCCGTATTTAGCCCGGAATTTCCAAGTATAGGTGAATAACATGGGTATTCAAAACCAGGGTCGGAAGTGACATGGTGGTAGATTGGTAAGGTCGGAAATGACACGGATCGGAACTGCCACGGTCGGAAGTAGCACGCCACCGCTGATATGGGATGTCTAATCCTATTAGAGCATTGACTTGTAACATCACTTTCAATCAAAGTAAGTATATACTCAAATTAATTTCGCGTAACTAAAGTATGATTTAAACTTTGTATCATCGTGAAGCAAATGTCTCTCAATTAACAGTTTAAAGACACCTTCTTCATGCCTTGACGTATAGATGGCGCTGGTCGATTTCCGCACTTTCACCAGATGACCAACAATAAAATCAATTTCATCGTCAATTTCTTCCTCTTCGTCTAAGAGCATTAAAATCGCCAGTTGTTTCTTGCTAATCGGACGCGAACTCATCGACGAACAACAAAGAACTGAGCAGGGTTGCCAATCTGGTTTAGTCCTTTTACCCACTTTTCCTGATAAAATTACCCACAATTACCCACCACTTGGTTTAACCCGAAAAGCGCGCTTCAGTTGAGTTTTGTTAATTTGTTAAGTACCGTACCCGGATTATATCAACAACAATACTATCACAATCAACAATAAAATTAATATCCTTGCAGGATTTACTTTAAAACAAGAATATTAATTCAAAGAAAACTAAAAGCAAGCAGAAGATAGATTTCCAACAAGAAATAAAAACTACAAGGGTAAGAAGGATTAGCATGCTTAATGTGGGGTTAGATTAAAATAATATCTAAAACATCAAACTCACCAAAAATCCAGTTTAAAAATGTGTATTCTCATGTACGTCAATTTTTCATTTGATTTGTAGACAGGTTAATGTTAGTATTTAGTTAGATGTTCTCCTTCTCCATTAAAACACAGTTTTATGTCCATAGTCCATAAATTATTATAATTGTATATTGTGGATATAATAAAAAGCCTAGCCCATAATTATTTTTAAGAACAAAAATAATGATAAAATTAAATAAATCATGTTGCTGGTTCTATTTAGTTGTTTAAGTTTGTTTGGACACCAAAGCACTAAAATATTCTACAAACAAAAAAGCTAATTCCAAATGTCCTTTCTGAACATTTCACTTGTAGGTTCGAATTTAATTATTCCACCATTGCCAGTAATTCCTTCTCTTGTGGCCATTAAATTTACAATGGTGGATGTTTTTAACTTGTTTCTTTCATTTGACTTACAATCATTCAGAGTACTGAACACTCTCTCAACAGAAGCATTAGAAAATGGTAGTATGAATAAAAGTGTAAAGACCACTTGGAGATTGGGAAAAGCTGGTTCACCCAATGCAGTTTTCATGCTGAAAACTTTACGCCAGTATTCCAGTGATGGACTTGATGGATTTAAATCATGTTCTGCATGGTCCAATAATGCATGTTTTTTCCATTCACTGTCTGTCACTTGAAGATCTAACTTGCTTATCTCATTTAGCATAGGGAATCTCTTAAACACTGCAGATAGAGACTTGATAGAAAATGCTTGTGCTGTTTTTGGTTCCAATATATTCAAAATTGTAAACAAGTCATCAGAGAAATCAAATCTTGATTTTATTTGGGATATAACTTCAATATAAAAGTGAAGACATGACTTTAAAAATGCCTCTGCATCTGGCTTCTTAACGTTTGGGCCCTTTTTTAACTCATTAAAGGACTCTTGAGCTTGGATTCCAAGATATATATCCTCTAATTTTAAAATATACTTTGGGTTAGAATGTTGAACCTGCAGAGGGTGGGTATTTCTAATGTAGGCTATCTCCATGTAATTTGAGCAGAGGTCTTTAAAAATTTTTTCCACTTCTGGTTTCAGCTTGTGGAGGAGGGGAGTCTCGCTTTAGAAAGCTGTGTTAAATTCATTGAGAATTCCTAGTGTATAAGACATAAATTCCAGATAGAATTTGGTAAACTTATTTTTCATAGATACTATGATGGATTCATTAGTTGCAGAATGCTCCTCATGAGCAACCAATGTGAAATAAGATTCTAAAGGAGCATATTGCCCTAGAATTCTATCTACACACTGCTTAACAGACAGCCATCTTGTTACTGCATGAGAAAGAATTTTATGTATAGAAACATGAAAAAATTCTTGAAATTCCTTGAATTTTTGTTGTCTCCCAAAACTTCGAGTAAAATGGGAACCAATATTTCTTAACAAGTCCTCCACACTTCTAGGAAGTTTTAGGCAAGCTTTACTAGAAGCCAAATGGATCATATGACAGCTACATTTAATGCATGCAATGTGAGGCAGGGCTTTTTTCAACATGGAAAACAGAATTATGGTGACCAATCATTACATTGGTGGTGTCGGAGCTAAATGCCACCAAGTTTGTTAAAGGTATACCTTTTGTTTCAATTGAATTTATCATGCCCTTAAATAAATCTTCAGCTGAAGATGAGGCTACCTCATACATGTCAAAAAAATTTGTTTTGACAGAACCTGTTGAATGGTCTATATACAGGGTGACTTACGGGAAACGGATGTTTTTGAAATGAGCAGTACACAATTAATTTACAAGATACTATTATTTTATTGTTACACAAATAAAGATTATTACATACCATTTCATGAAAAAGTTACTTTTTAAAAATTACATCAGTCATGTGGTGACCATCTGCTTCAATACAGGTTTCCAGCCTCTGTTGAAAATCATTGGAAACTCTAGTCAACATGTCTTGATCAATCAAATTCACCTCTTCTGTAATTGCGTCTTTTAAGTCCAATAAATTACGGGGTTTGTGAGCATACACACGTTCTTTCAAATACCCCCACAAGAAGTAATCACAGTAGGACAAGTCCGGTGACCTTGGCAGCCACGGTACGTCACCAAAACGTGAAATCAGCTTTCCAGGAAACATGTTTCTCAAAACTTCCATTGATGCGCGAGCAGTGTGCGCTGTGGCGCCATCTTGCTGGGAATAAACATTATTCACGTTGAATCCTCGCCTCTGAAGGTATGGCCTCAAAAATGTATTCAACATGTGAACGTAGCGTCACGCCATTTTCCTCAAAAAAATACGGCCCAATAACTCCAAACTTGGCTACCGCACACCAAACTGTAACTTTTGGAGAGTGGAGAGGTTTTTCATGAATGTTACAGGGATTTTCAGTAGCCCAGTAACGAAAGTTTTGTTTTTTTACCAAACCGTTCAAATGAAAATGGGCTTTGTCGCTCATTAACAGTACTGCATTACGATTACCGTTAAACAACACTTGCATACGCACTGCGAATTCTATTCTTTGTTGATAATCCGCCACGTTGAGTTGCTGGACCACCTGCATCTTATACGGATGAAATTTCAAATCAAGTCGTACAATCTTCCTCACAGAATCACGGCTCATGTTTAGTTCTCGTGCATGTTGGCGTGCAGATCGACTCGGACTCCTGATTATTGCAGCCCTCACACTGGCGATGTTTTCAGGCGTCCTTGCAGGGCCTGGTAGCTTTTTCTTAGATATTGTCCCCGTTGTTCTGAATGCCTTAACAAAGGTTTCGACTTGGAACTGTGCCGTTCCGACCGATATTGAAGTGGCGACGAAATATTCGTTGTGTGGTTATAATAGACTCACCATTTCGAACAAACGTATCGTACGCAAAAACACGATGCTCCGTCGTCCACTGCTCCATTGCTACTGAAATGGTAAGCTGCAATGGAGTGAATGACCTACCGTCCGTCGCCCCACCACTTACCGAAGGCATGCACTAGCCATTTCAAAAACATCCGTCTCCCGTAAGTCACCCTGTATAGTATATATAACCGTTACAGCACATTGTTTTACTGAACCCCTATCCGTAGTTTCATCCATTATAAGTGAGAAGTAATTACCAGGCTTTCGCAAATTTTGATACAATAACTTCAAAAATGTAACTCCAAGGGAGTTTTTCACAATATGAGTGGTTTTTGAGCGTTTTAAGGCAAGGCCTTGAGTAATGTTTGAATCTGGGAACAAGTCTTTGCACAAAGGCACAAGGGAATCTATTAGACGAAATGGCAAGTTATTAACAGCAACTAAACCTGCTAATTTTAGTTCAACTCTTTTGATTTGTTTGGACAAAGGATTTGCTGAAACCATTGTAGATATTTGTTTTCTTTAGACAATTTTATATGTTTGAATGATTTGGAATGGCGAAAAATCTCTGAGCGGTGTGCACTAATTTCCACATCACAAATCCTACAAAAGGCGACATCATTTCCCCCCCGCTGTTTGTCCTTCTTTTTTAGCCATCCTGAAAAAGGTGGCTCTTTTAGCCATGCTGGGTTAAATTTATAAATGTTGTCTTTGCTACTTAATTTAGGCTTAGCATTAGGCTTAGATTTTGTACTATATTTTGCATAGGCCTATCAATACTTGAAGAATTTAATTCTTCATGAAATGGAGTATCAGTACCGGTACAGGTATTTAGGTCAGAGATTGGCTTTGGATTATCTACTTCCTCCTCATTCATGACATGCTGAATAATTGTATCTAAGATTGTATCTAAGCTTGGGGAGGTAAGCCTACAATGTACCTCAGCAATATGTACAAAAGATTTAGAGGTACTTGGAACTGGGCTAGTGTCCATAGGGTTTAAATTAGGCCTGCTTTAGTTTTTAATAAACTTCTTTAGCCATCTATCCATATTGAAAAACTATTTTATGTATAGATTTTTTATGTATAGGCTAATGTGCATAAAACTTTTAGCAAGCAGTGAAATAACAAACAATAGGCTATGCTAAGCTAAACATAATATATCAAATATCAAACATGCTAACTATGTACATAAAATAGGTCTCAGAATCAACCAATCTACAAGGTCATAAGCTGACAGCCAAAAAGATGTTTGGTCAATAAGTGGCTCAACTAATTAAGGTTTAATACTACACTACAGTATTATTAAGTAGCATAGGCTAAGGTTAGTCTACACTCCACAGGTTAATTACACAGTATAAATAAGGATGATTATCTGTTCATGGTTAATATTATTATTATTTACACTATACCAGTCGAAGACTATACACTATGAAAGACGAACTCAGTTGAAAACTACAAAAGTCAGGGAACTCGTCTGTTTAAATATGAACTATAATTATGTCAAAAAGTAGGCTATATTTAATATTTTGTTCATATATTGGCCTAAAATGTTAGCAAAATATTTTGTAAAATAAATCATACTATTCTTTTTTATTCTTTTAACCTTATTATTCCTCTTTTTTAATATGCATGATCGTAAGCAGTTAACATTTATAAAAATTTTTTATAACTGTTTTATTTTACAATCTGTTAAATTCAACATAACAATAAGTAGAAAATGTGGCATATTTACAAGCACGTGAGTAGGTGATTATTCAGAAATAGTGCACAAAAAAAGTCCTTGAATGAGAACGTTTCAAAGTTAAAATTAAAATCTGTACGGCAGGCTCAATACCGTTGCTCGATCCAACCTTGTGATATCATGAGAGTTATCAAGTAAATTAAGTGCAAGGTAATTTTTCTGATGGTTTAATTTTTCTTGGTATTTTGAACTAATCCGCTTGATCTCCTCTTTCACTGTCAAAATCTGAAGGTCATTGTGTATAGTTCTGTTTGAAACGAACCATAGAGCACCAATAATCGTTCTTAAAGTATTCGATTGAAAACGTTGAATAATTTGAATATTGGATTCACTACTCGTCCCCCAAAGTTGCAAACCATATGTCCAGACAGGTTTTAATATCATTTTATAAAGAACAATTTTGTTAAATTTACTAAGTTTTGATTTGTAGTTCAGAGGCCAAGTTTTTGGGATTTCAAATTTAGTTGCAGTCCTTTATGCCATATATGTGTTCTCCAAGTCAATCTCTTATCCAGATATATACCTAAATATTTTACAGAATCTACTTGAGGTAGAGGGACGTTGTTGAGTGATACAGGGGGAGAGTGTCCATGTCTTAGGGTAAAGGTGATATGGCTAGATTTGGTTTCATTCACCTTGATCCTCCATTTATGCAGCCACCTTTCAATATGGTTGTCTTGTAAGTATTGAGATGCAGCTATGGGGCCCTCATGTGATGATAAAATTGCTGTGTCATCAGCAAAAGTAGATGTGGTAGTAGTGGCGTCGTTTACAGGGATGTCCGCCGTGTAAATGATATAAAGTAGTGGCCCAAGGACGCTACCTTGAGGAACGCCAGCACATATAGGTAACAAATCTGAATTTAAATTTTGAAGCTTGATTTGAAATTGCCTATTTGAAAGAAAAGATTTTATTACGCTGTAAAAAGTGTGCGGAAGTGATTTTTTAAATTTGTACAATAGACCAGTGTGCCACACCTTGTCAAAAGCTTGATACACGTCTAGAAATGCAGAAGAACAGTATTCTTTTGTTTCAAATGAATTTCGAATAACTTGTACAACTCATGAACCTATTCAATGGTAGAATGGTTTCTTTGGAAACCAAATTGATGTTCAAGAACCAAACGAATGTCATCTGTAACAGTTTGTAAACGTTGAAGTAGCAATTTTTCAAACAACTTAGACGGTATCGGTAGTAGACTTATAGGCCTATATGAAGTCACTTCAGTTAAGGGTTTTCCTGGTTTAGGCATAACAACCAACTGAGCTACTTTCCATTGGGCAGGAAAAACTTCTAGTCTTACGATTGCATTGAATATGTATGTGAGCATAATTACTCCCTTCCTTGGCAAGTTCTTTAAGACCTCTCCACTTACAAGGTCGAATCCTGGAGACTTGTGAGGTTGAAGGCCATCTATAGCATTCTTTACTTCTAAAGGTCGGAATGATTTGATTGGTAAGTCCAATTGTAGGGGTGAATCCATGTATTCAGTAATTTTGCTTTTATCAACACCTGGATAGTGTGGATAAGGTTTGAAAACATTTCGGAAATACCGCGAAAACAATGCCAGTTTTTCTTCAACACTTTTTGCCCAGCTTACATCTTCTTTTATAACTGGAGGATTGGTTTGTTTTGGACGTTTTAAATATTGTGTTCATTTCCAACGAGAGTAATCAGTGTTAGCAGTTGCAGTTAGATTCTCGGTTAAGTTCTCAAACCACCGATTTTTAATTTGGAAAATATCTTGTTTTAGCTGCCTAGCGGTTCGGTTAAAATGTCTTTTGTCATTAGCATTCCTTGAAGTTTGCCAGATCCTTTGTAACCTACGTTTTTCAGCAAACATACGTCTAATGTACAGTGGGTAGTTGTCAGGTTTGTACATGCAAGAGTTAGCTGGCAGTGGAGTTGCTCCCCACGCTGCTGATTGAATGGCACATCTAAATTCATAAAAATGGACGTTATAGATGAATATTTATGTAGTATTAAAATCAAACATGTGTTTAACAGAGTAAATAGTAGTAAATGTTTATCTTAAAAGTACCAAGCTGGAACTGAAATCATGATTAAAAATCCACACCCATTGTGGTACTGTAAAACTGACACCTTCAAAAGTAAAAGTACCAGAGAGAGTGTCTCGTGAGTCGTGGAACTGTTTGGAACTGGAACTGTCTGGCGGTACTGTCTCACGGCCGGCACCGTCGCAGTTGCAGCTGGTTTCCGCATTGGTGCTGTTTTGCGCACCTCTATCTAGAATTCTAGATCACTCTCGCAGTGCGTAATGCGCATGCGCGAGGAACCAGCTCTATATAACTGTGACTTGAAAAATAAACGTGACTAAGTTCCATATATCTATTACTTGAAAAAGAAACGTGACTACCTTGGGTCTTGATGAGCAAACAGTTCTGTTTATACAGTAACTCTAATTACAGAAACAGCGGCAGCAAAACTTAACTAAACTGGAGTCATCTTAAATTGTTTTAAAGCTCAATTTTTAAAGACGTATTTCCTTTCGTCTTTGTTGGAGATGTGACGTGGTGGGCTAGTTTGACTCAATATATGGCGTTGCATTTATGTCTGTTGAAAACTAAGCATAATACGCTTTAAATCAGTGGCGTAGCCAGGAATTTATTTGGGGGGGGGGACCGATACCGGGGGCCTGGGGGGTATTTCATAGTTTTAATTAATTGCAAACTAAATAAATCTTAAAGCTTTTCTTGTAGCAAATGAGTAGTCTACATCTGCTGAAGCATATCCCTAAACAGATTATTTGGAAAAGTAGACAATCGAACTAGTTCATACTACTAGATAAGTCTGTAGGCTGTATCAGTCTATTTTTTACGAACTTCGGTTGTTATAATAGAGCCTTGATAATGTTCTTTAAACATTTTATAGTTTAACAATGTTTTTAGAGGTACTGTTTTTTGTCCCAATGTTCAGTAAACATTTAAGTTATTGGTACTTGAAATTAAACAAATATTGTGCAATGTATGGCTATGTTCAGATTACTAGAGCAGGTAAAAAATTGAAAATTGTAATTGTTTCAAAATAAGTTATTTGAGGTTTCATAAAGAAATCATACAAAAAAAAACATTCATATAACCAACCTGAAATAAAATAAGGTCAAAACACTGTACTAGTACCATTTAAATGTAAAAGAAGTTAGGTAGTAAAGGAAACAAACTTTTTGATCAAAAGTGTAATCAAACAATAATTGAAGAATTGTTTACAAGGAATATTACCTAAAATAAAACTTTACAAAACAATTTTGTTTTAAAGTCTGATTTGAAGTTTTCTGGGCTTTTTGGCCATTATGTCCAAGACTTCATCAGGTTTTACTACTATATTGCGATGTATATAGAGATGTGCCAAACCATTAAGGCGACTTTGACTTGTACTGCGCAGATATGATTTCAAGCGTCTCTCGGCAGTATCTGTTGTTATTGGTAATTTAGCTGCTGTTTTCAATGCTTTGAAAATTGAAGGAAACATACGTTCATCACACTTATTTATGGACGATACAAAGTCTTGAGGTAAATCAGAATCAGTCTTCTTAAAGTTAATCCAACTTCTCCTCCACATTTTCATCTCGTCTTCAAGCTGGAAAGGATTGCACAAATCACTAGGCCATTGTTTTGAAACAAATTAGCAACATAATTTAATTCTTTCATCATCAAGTTCTGCACATTTTTTGGGGGAGAAAGCAGCACAAGTTTTCTAATACACTTTTGTGCACCAAGAATCTATCTCTCATTTCTTGAAGCAGGAAGTCCATGAAGGGAATAACCAACGAAAGTCTGAAATATTATTTAGGTTCACTTGTTTTGTAGTTTGGTCTTGATGTTTGTTTTCCAGTTATTCTAGGTATCGAGATGTTCATGTCAATTTCTTTAGCAATATCTTCTGCGTCCTTGAACAACTCATCAAAAACTGATCCAGAGTTGTCTATCATATTTTGAATTTCCGTTGCAAATGTTTCAACATACTGCATTGCATCGGCTAAGTCCAGTGTAGTTGTTTGCATTTTACGGCAGTTTTAATGTGTTCTGAAAATATTTTACATCAAAATATAAGTAATTTTGCTAAATAAAACGTAGAAAGCCGGGCTTAATGGTTTGATAGATTGATTGAATTAATTAATCGATTAATTCAATTAATCGTGCTAACAAATATCTTATCATTAATCTAATACCACTGTACGTCAATGGGTGGGTGTGTGGGATAATACCACTGTACGCGTAAGGGCGGGTGGGTGGGCTAATACCACCGTACGTGTATGGGTGGGCTAATTCAACTGTACGTGTATGGTTGAGTAGGTGGTCTAATACTACTGTACGCGTAAGGGTGGGTAGGTGGGCTAATACCACTGTACGCGTATGGGTGGGTGGGTTGGCTAATGTTATCAATTTAATCGATTGTTTTATAGATTCGATTTATCGTTGTCATTCTTATTCAGTATGTCAACTCGGTGTCGGTGACACGGGAAGTAAATATCTGTACATAAATGGCGATTTGCTACTTGTGGAGCATAGGTTGTAATAAAAAACAACATTTAAGGTTGTGTGAATTGTCTACATCTTTTAAATAGTCATAATTGACTATTTTTATGATGCATTACAACTATGGGTTATTTTAATTATAGGTGTCAACGTAATTTTTAAAGTATTTTTCTTTTTATTTGGGGGGGGATGCATCCCGATATCCCCCCCCTTGGCTACGCCTCTGCAAAAGTTCCCTAAAACAACACTATACACTAAATTACCTTCTAAACCTCCTTATTACAAGTCATGTATTCTGTCTAAGCCTATTGTAAAGAAAGGCTATATCGTACTGTATTATATACACTATAGACTTTTCAGTAATGTCAATGTATACAGGGTGTCCCGTAAGTAACCAGCCAAACTTCTGGAGGTCATTCCTTGGGTTAAAACAAACAAAAAATTTCATGTGTACAAATCGTCTATCTCGCTCCATTATCCGGCTATCTGTCTGTATGTGTTTTTTACTAAAAACTTAATATCTCAAAGGTTATTTAAGATAAAACCATGAAAATTGGTATGAATGTTGATCTTCACAGTATGCATGTACTATTTAAATTTTATTTTTTTACCAATATTTTTCAAAATGGCGGCCATTTTAAATTTTTAAAGCCAAATATCTTAATAACCTTAAATTTTACTAAAAACTTTTGTTACAAAAAAAATAAAGAATTTATTTCTATAAATAATTATATAAAAAATTTTAAGATTGAACAACTATTAACTGAGAAATTACAATTTTTATTGAATTTGAACACTAAAGTTTTCAATTTTATTAATATCAAGCATATTTTTATTTGATAAAATTGTAATTTCTCAGTTAATAGTTGTTCAATCTTAAAACTTTTTATATAATTATTTATAGAAATAAATTCTTTAACTTTTTTGTAACAAAAGTTTTTAGTAAAATTTAAGGTTATTAAGATATTTGGCTTTAAAAATTTAAAATGGCTGCCATTTTGAAAAATATTGTTGTAAAAAAATGAAATTTAAATAGTACATGCATACTGTGAAGATCAACATTCATACCAATTTTCATGGTTTTATCTTAAATAACCTTTGAGATATTAAGTTTTTAGTAAAAAACACATACAGACAGATAGCCGGATAATGGAGCGAGATAGACGATTTGTACACATGAAATTTTTTGTTTGTTTTAACCCAAGGAATGACCTCCAGAAGTTTGGCTGGTTACTTACGGGACACCCTGTATATCGTTAAATTAATCTATCCTTTCATAACATGTGCTTTAAGAAAGAAATATTCCAACTATCTCAACAGTAAATCCATTACTACGTTTTAAGCTTTATTTTTAGGGCCAAATCGTAGTATGTAGCTACACGCATTAAGCGTCCGCGGCCACGACTCGACCAGCTGGATGCGGCGACCAGAAATTTTAGTCGCGGTTGTCGAGACCAAATAATATGATGTGGCCACAGGTAACATGCAAGGGCATGGGACAACACGCACTAGTGCGCAACCAGACAGTGTCGAGATATAGTCCAGCCCGTTTAAATTTACCTCTGAAGTTTGCGGGCTAAATTCCAAAATCTACATAGGCAACGTCGCATCTAGACTGCCACAGCCCTCCTCAAAATTTTACAACCGCTAACTCACATTTGGGAAGAATGTAAGAAGGTACAAATATATTTTTTTTAGTTGGAATTAAAATCTTTTTAGTGTTTAACTGGAAAGTACTTTTCTTCCTATTTACAAATATATAAAAAAAACTAAGACAATCGGACAATTTTAACTTATAAAAACTATCAGGCCCTAGTTGTGATTTATCTAGACCGGAAACAAATTAGCCGTGGGACAGGAAGGAGCCAAGCACTCAAGATATAATATGTTGCCATGTTGTGCTCCCCTCAGAGATAAAGTTAGAACGGCTGGACTATAGTTTGTGACTGTTCAGTGTTGAGGTTAATGTTAGTAAAAAAATGAGTGAAGCAGAGTTTGACGTTGAAAATGTATTATAACTATAAAGAGTACAGTGAAAACCCTATTGTCCGTCACCCTATTTTCCGCCAGGTTCTGTTATCCGTCAGTGTCTGGGTTCATCGAGCCACGATATGACAGTTGACGTAAGGCAAGACTCATCTGTCTAGAAGACGACAATTCCCCCTTCAGCCGTTTAGCCCACATAAACCTAGTTCCAACGGCCTACCATCTGTAAGGCCTCATTTGCCGTCTAACAGATAACAGGTCGTTGGAACAGCTCGCCTGAGTACGCCTGACGAACGGACAGGCCGTCCGGGGCTGCCTGAACAGGTCTTGTACAACATGGGGAAAAAGGCGGCACTACAAAGGCATGTTGTTGAAGATGAATTTTTAAGCCGTGTCGCCTACACAGGTCACGGGCCTTTGGATGTATTCACGGCGAAACATGTAGTTAGTATTCTCACCATCACACGCTGTGAACTGTTTGACGTGAAGGTAAAGTACACCTATTTTAATGTATATACATTCTGAAAATGCCTTTTTTCTAATATAAATTTTATTAATAAATATGTACCAAACAGCATTTAAATTTAACGTGCATAAGCACTAATAATAAGTTTCGAGCGATATAAGTGTGTTTGGGTGAATTCTCTATGATCCATTTACTCTCCAATCCGTCACGGCCGCGGTCCCGACCCCTGACGGAAAATAGGGTTTCTACTGTACAGAAACAAAAATGTAATCTCGCTTGCAGAATGGGATGCACCCAAAACTTTTTCTTTTACGTTTAAATTTACGTTAAAAACACGCTACAGTAGCTGTTTCCTCGATGTCTATTGCTACTGATCATTTGAACACTCAAAAGATAACTGGGTGGACCGATGGTTGGGCAAAAAGTCGCCGTTTTGATCAACAATGACGGACCAATCATGGTTGTGGTCGTGGACCTAGTCGTGGCCATGGTCGCTCCAGTGCGCTTACACCCTTAAAAATTGATTTCCTATCCAGTTATGTCCCATAACGACATAGCGTAGATCCCATAACGTAGATGAAGTAGTCATATATATCATTTAAAAGAAAACTTAATAGATCAATTTATTGTTACGGTATAATAACAGGATAACCCGGGACCGGCAATCTGATGTTTTGTTGGTTTGTTCAGTTCCGTTACTAAAAAAATAGTGGACAGTGACTCATTTGTTTAATTACTTGTAACCGTTGTGTAAGGTGCAACATTCTGCTTGTCACAGATCCAAGGAACATGTTCCTCACGCATGCGCACTGCCAAGAATGATCTTCTTCAATCGAGACACTCGTTTTGGACCTTTCTTAGTTGGTTGTATGTGATTGATAGCCTAACCGTACTCGCGGACTCGACTGTACTAACCGTTCTTACTATGTGAAACTATTTCATTTTTGCGGCCAAAGACTAATAAATATTTTACAGGTTCCTAAACAAATATTACAGTTTTATTTGCTTCTTAATTTTGTTATGATCATACAGATGTTACAAAAGATAACATTTTGCAAGGTAAGAAGAATTATTATTGTAGTAACGGTTGAGATCAGCTGATGCATTACAAGTGTAATAGTTACCTATATTTCACGCTCGGGTTTTTAAAGTTTTAATTGTGTTAAAAGTTTATTTTTTGTTATTAATTGAAATATTAGTGATATTGAATACCTATTTTGTGTTTTTGTGTTGATTTCTCCCAGTTATTGTTAAAATAATGAAGGGGTCTTTGTTTAAAGATTGCTTACATAAGCATAACAAAACAAAACAATAATGGCTAGGCCAGTGTTTATTTTCCCTTCCCAATCCTTTGTCAACAAACCTAAATCATGTTATTTAACGTCCAACACTACAGAATCAAATTAAAACATTGATTAAGATTTCTTAAGACCACCAAAAAGAAAAACAGTCAACAATTGTGTCAATCTACAGCCTAAAAGGTATGTCTTAGATACTAATCAGCTGTGTGATCAAAACAAATTTAATCCACTATCAGACCACAACTACTCTATTGCTAATAATGATGAAAATGAGATGGCTGATGTAGCAGTTACAAGTGAATTGCATAAAATTGTTAAACCTCCGCCTATTTTTGTCCACGATGTTAACAATCACCAGTAAATTGTCAAAGTTATTAAAAATGTAATTACTTGTGAGTTTACCACTGAAGGCTTATCTTTAAAAATGAATCTTCAGACCATAGATGATTTTATAAAACCGTCACAATTGTAAGACGACTCAAATGTGAAATATCATACGTTTCAGAAAAAACAGACAGAAAATTAGAAGTCGTAATTAAAAATGTTCCCTGGCTGCTCTCTTTCTCCAGAGGAAATTAAGGATGAGTTAATCTCTCACAACTATCCGGTTCTCACTGTAAATAAATTACCTATTTAACAAGGAAAAAATTCCATTCCCTATTTTTGCAGTGTCGTTAGAAAACAATGAATCTGGAAAAGCTATATTTGAATTAAATAGACTGTGCTACTCTGTTGTTCATGTTGAGCCTAAAAGGAAGCCTACAAATGTGCCCCAGTGTACTTGATGTCAACGTTATGGTCACACGAAAAATTATTGCAAGCTCAATCCCAGATGTGTGAAGTGTACTGGCCAACATCTCTACTCTGCTTGTCCGAAGAAGAAGACCGACCCCTTGTATGTGTAAACTGCGGGGAGAATCATTCGGCCAATTTCAAAGGCTGCACATAATATAAAGATATACAGCAAAAGACTAAAAGCAATGTTACTGGACTCGTCCATCACTCATCTACTAAGAGCACCGATGAAAAGTGCAGTACCGAAAACACTGGAATAAGAATAAATGTACCTTCACAAGTCCGCCCTCCTTTTTCCAAGTCATACGCTCAAGCAGCTAAGAAGACGTCAACAAATTTACATCCCCAGACTGATTTCAGTGTTTTTAATAACGACACTACTGAAACTGCAGCTAACGAGGTACTTAAGAGTGGCTCTAATACAGTACAATTAATATTAGATTTAGTTAAGTCAGCCATGACTATCATTAAAAAGATTATATCTAATGTTATTACTTCACTGTTCCAAAATGCACCCTAGAAAATGCATCATACAAAACTTAACAATCCTAAACTGGAATGCTGATGGCCTAAAGAGAAAGAAGAATATTTTTTCAGAGTTCATGGTTTGGCATAACATCGATGTCGCCTGCATCACTGAGACGCACTTTGTCATAAATGAGCCTTTTAAAATCCCTGGATACTTTATCTATAGAGAAAACAGGAATGCACCCAATGCTTCAATGGAGGAGTGGCAATTTTTATAAAAAGAAACCTCAGTCATCACAATATACTGTTGCCAAATCTTATTTCAGCTGAAGCTGTTGGTATCAAAATTAGTTTGCAAAATGACCAATCTTGTAATGTTATTTCTATGTACAAATCACCCAATCTACGTTTTCAGCAACAAGATCTGTTAAATCTAAGTCATGGTGACAATCCAACTCTTATCTTAGGAGATTTAAATTGTAAACATCAATTTTGGGGTTGTAGGGTTCTTAGCACGTAACAACCGAATGGGGTTCGCTTATTACGTGCTATGAATGAAACCAATATGAATATTTCAGCTCCGTCTGAACCCACTCATTACTCTTGGCAAAACAATTTCCATCCCGATATATTGGACATTGCTCTTCATAAAAACTTTGAAGCTCCTATTCTACAACAAGTAATCAGCGAACTTGATTCTGACCATCTCCCTATTATTGTAAGTTTATTCATACAACCACTATTTTCTCCGCAAATTCCCAGACTGATAAAAGGTCCAGTCGATTGGGATACCTTCTGTGCAGTATTCGACAATCACATGAAAGTTCCAACGGACTTATTTTCAGTAAATGGCATTTACAGAGCAGTTCAAGACTTTACAGAGTGTTTACAAATATCAGTCAAAAATGCAACTATCCGGACTTTTCCCCCTACAAGAAGCACTTTTCTTCATCCTCCTATGAGAATTATGCACTTAATTAGATTTAAAAATAGAGCGAGACGTCAGTGGCAGAGATACAGGTGCCCTCACTTAAAGATGCAGCTAAATGAACTAATTCGTAAAGTACGTAGCGAACTTGATGAATATAGGGTTAATTCTTATAAACATTACGTTTCTGATATTGATATTGATCCTGGTGATTTTAATATGTGGAAAGCAACAAAGAGGCTTTTACAATCACCGACAATTGTGCCTCCACTAAAACAAAATAATTTCATTTTTGAAAGTGATTCCGAAAAAAGTCATGTGTTTGCTGATTTTTTTGAGATTCCTAATGTTGTTTATGATTTTGAAACTAACAGAAATGTTGAGGATTTTTAATCCACAATCCCTAGCAGTGCAGAGCAGCCTGTGAAATATACCTCACCCTCGGAAATTAAAAATACCATTAAAAATCTCCCAAACAGAAAATCTCCAGGGCATGACTTTGTACCTAACATAGTTTTGAAGAATTTGTCTACCAAAGCACTTAAATACTGGCATCTATTTTAAATGCTTGTATTTCTGTTGGTTACTTTCCCAAAAACTGGAAACTTGCTCAAATAATTGTTATACACAAGCCCAACAAACCTAAAAATTCTCCTAGCAGTTACCGTCCGATTAGTCTCCTTTCATCAATATCAAAATTATTTGAAAAACTATACAGAAGAGACTGCTAAAATACTTGGATTCTTCTAATATCATTCCCAATTATCAGTTTGGATTTCGTACAAGGCATTCTACATCTCATAAACTTCTACGAATCAAAGAAATTATATGTAGAGGATTTGAGAAGAAGCTTCATTCATCGGCAGCATTTTTGGACATAACACATGCATTTGATAAGGTTTGGCATGGTGGCCTATTATATAAATTGTATCAGATTGGACTTCCTTTGCATCTGAGAGCTTTGTTGCAATCCTTTATGTCTGATAGGACTTTTTGTGTCAAACTCAACTGCACACTTTCCTCAGTTCGTCCAATAGGCGTAGGTGTTCCTCAAGGCTCAATACTGGGACCTCTTCTTTTTAACTTATACATGTCTGATATTCCTGAGCTTCCTCAGGCTACTATCGCTCTTTATGCTGATGACACGGTTCTTATTACCCAGCACACTGACATCAACCAAGCCGTAAATTCTTTACAATTCAGCGTCACAACTCTGACCGATTTGTTTAAAAGCTGGAGACTATCTTTAAATCCATTGAAATGTGAAACAAAGGTTTTCTCTTTGAGGAAGTATATTTTGCCGCCTGAACCTGCTATTGAAAATACTTAAATTCCTTGGAACCCTGATGATCAAGGCATAAAATACTTAGGTGTCTACCTCGATAAAAAATTAAACTGGAATCTTCACGTAAACAACAAACTTACTCAAGCATACGCACGTCTATCCATGTTATTTTTTATAATAAACAGAAAGTCATCTTTGAAACCGGAATGCACATTTATAATATACAAAAAAATTCTTCGGCCATTAATTATTTATGCCTGTCCGGTTTGGGGAATGTGCATTTCTTCCGGCAAACTGAAAAAGATTCAAATTTTCCAAAACAAAGTTTTAAGAATTGCAGTTAATAGTCCATGGTATATACGTAACTCACATCTGCATGTAGAATTTGGACTCGATACCATTGATGATTTTATTAAAAGAAGTTGTCGTAAGTTCATGGCAAACTTAGACAATGTTCCAAGAGCTATTACCTTTCACATCGGAGAACCTACGTTGCACAGGCGTTTGAAAGCCAGACTTCCTCAAGACGTGATAGACTGATTTATAGCCATGTCTATGTAACACTTATTTTGTTTATTTAACTTACTTAAATATGTTATATATTTTTTTGTTTACTGATTGTTATTCATGTTACAGGGTGACTCATATATGAACGAACCCGATAATGTTATTATTCCACCTGTTACATTTTCTGTGTATAATATGTAAATATTGATCCAGGAATAAAAGTGTAAAAAAATAATAAAAAATATTATTGTCTACTGCTAACAACTGCCATAAATTTCGAAAACTAAACCTTGGATGATTGTTTCTATTAGAAATAATGCTTTGTTAAAACGAGACAAAATAATGAGAAAGTTTATTCACGCACTGTATGATCAGAGATTAAAATATCTGACCTTCAAAAATAAAATTTTTGTTGTAATAAGTTATTTTAACCCAATATATCGTCAACACAAAATCGAGTTAACCACATTTCCTACATTTGATAAAGTCAAGCTAGTACAAATCATAAAATCAATGCACATCAAAAGATCCGCTGGCCATGATTGTATACCAATGGACATAATTAAAAAAGTGCTGTCCTGAGTTGTTAGATCCATTATTGGTTTTGATTAATAGTTCCGTGGAGGCGGGTGTCTTTCCTAGTGCCAATAAAGTGGCTCTGATTAACCCACTGTTTAAGGAAAATTATCATCTTCATCTGAGAACTACCGCCCGATCTCCCACCTGCTCACCATCTCCAAGATGCTTGTAGGAGTGGTGTGCAACGTACTAGTTGACTATCTTAGCTGAACACATTATTCTTCTCAAATCAATTTGGCTATCAAAAACAAAAGTCTACCAAGTTCGCTCTTATCAGCTTCATTACCTTTTACAACGATTCCTTGGACGGTGGTGAGACGGTCATTGGTTGTTTTATCGACCTTTGCGTTTGATTGCGTAGCACACATAGTTCTTTTAAATAAGTTAGCGGGAATCGGTATCAAAGACAAAGCTTTAAGTTGGATTCAGTCATATCTATCTGAGAGATCTCGTGTAGCTAAAGTGGACCCTTTTTGACAAAAAAAGATCAGAAAATCTTCAACCTCAAAACCTAAAACAGTCACTTTCGGTATTCCGCAGGGATTCAGTCTTTGACCCATTTTATTCATGTTGTAAATTAATGACATCTCTGACTACCTTCCATCTCAAACTCCTTACTATATTTGCGGATGATATCTCTGTTTTGTCCTTCCATAACAATTTTAGTATCTTGGAACAGGAAACCTTTTTCAACCTTAATGCCATTTCACAATATTTCTCGAATTTCAATCTTCACGTTAATCCGCACAATACCCAAGTTCTTCATTTTATGACCGATAAAAAAAAAAGACACTTTCACCAGACTAGGCTCACATTTTCCCTCCGTTGTACTTGATGATAATGTCACTGAAGAATTACCGTTTGTTGATTGCTTGGGGGTAAGGCTGAACAGTGGTCTCAGGTGGAGCGATCATGTGTATAAATTGGGGAAACAACTTTCTGCCAACATTTTTGTTTAGAGAATCATTTCTTCTCAGAACAAAATTGCTTTGTCGAAGCTGGTTCTTTTTTTAGTCTTTCTAATTAGATCTGCTGCTATATAATGGCGAAAAGCCTTAAGAGGCAGTGGCTTTCCAGTCCCATGCTCATTGAAGTCTCTTTTATATAGTAGCCAGGCATTGGAAATGCACATATCTAAGATTTGCGAGAAAAATAGCCATATACCATATGTGGGTTCGGAATGCAGTTCGATATAGAGCTACGAACATATCTGCAAGATCCATCCCACCCATGAAACGATTGTACTGTTTGATTATGTGGGGGCACGTTACATCTTCTTTTGAACGAGGACCTCTAGAGTCTTTATTTTTCTTTGGAAACCTCTTAATTGTTCCTACTGGTTGTGCTTCACCTGGAACAACACCTGGAACTTGAGGTTTCTTTTTAGGGCTCAGCTTGTTTCGTATTTGTGATGCCAGTAAAGGAGCTCTTTTATTTTTCTGTTGTCTATTCATTTTCTGAAAAATAAAATATTGAGATTAGGCTATATTATAAGAAAGTATTATTTAATAGTAATATATCTGTGTATTAAACTTTGTCATAACAAATTGACGTACAAAAAGGGATTACAATAATTAATAATTAGGATTTAGCTTAAGAATTAAAATTTACTATATAGCTTTTTGGGTACCTTATTGATGAATTTTATACAATTGACACATAGGCATGGTATCTAAAAAGATGCACAATCTAAAACTTGACAGTTACTATGCAGTTGGCATCGTATCCAAAAGGACACATAACCTAAAATCATGCAACCTTTGTGTTATTGGCACTGTATCTTTTAGGATACATTTAAAAATCTACTCCTATAATTTGAAAATTAAGTTTATATAATATTTCATATGGTTTCTTACCTTTATAAATCCCTTATTGTTGTAATTATATATCATCTGATGTGACCAAACTGTCCCGGAAACTACTAAACAATACACAAAAGCAGACTTTTCACATAACTCGTTTCTGTAGCAACGGGTACTTCAACAGCTGATTTTTTTTCTGTACAAATCCATAGAGATTAAAAATATACGAAACATTATGTGGAAATGTATCCTAAAGGATACTATGACTATTAAAAAGAAGACTTATGTATAAAATAATCCATATCACGTTATAACTATATGTGTATCCAAAAGGATACTTATCAAGAAAAGGGTTAAAGAACAACATCTTGTGAAGGCTCATCAGCGTTCCTACAACACTCAACACTAGAAATAAAAATTTCAACCCTTCCATTTCTCTTAAATTAAAACAATTTGAAAGTAATCAAACATTTTTATCTTGGTATGTTGGTTTCAAGCTGCTCTCCCAATTATCATCTAGACTAGCTGAGATTTATAATTTTTTTTATTTAAACGCCAGTGGCACTTTATATTGATTATTCAAGCGTTGTTTTGGGACAACGGTCCAAACCCATGAAGCTAAATTTAGTTGGACCTCCCGGGATTTGAATCCGCGAACTTCTGCATTGAAGTCACGACTACTAACCGTTAGACTAGCAAGAGATTCTTGACTTAAAAGAAAAAAAACTAAACATGAGCTCAAAAAGTTCTTAATCAAGCAGTGCTTATTACCGGATACATGTATAACCTAAACTAACCTCTTAAAATCCTATTGACTGGTCCCATGCCGCAGTGTGATCAACTCAAGCCACCCGCCCACCCATACACGTACAGTGATAACGACCCACACGCCCATTCAAACACGTACAGTGATATTGACCCACCCACCCACTCATACACCTACAGTAATATTGACCCACCAGCCCACCCATACACGTACAGTGGTGGTTACAAATAGTTATAAGATTTGTGGTATCTTATAACTATTGTGCCACATAGTTATAAGATACCACAAGTTTCGAGTAAAAAAAAAACACCCTATCAGAAATGGCGACTGGTTAATCTTTCTAAGTAGAGGGTCTTGAATAAGTATGGGACCACTTTAATTTCTCTTAAATGGGTTCAGATAAGTAATTGAGATTTAGTATATATCAGTAGACAGTTTTTTCTATCTTTTGATGCAGTTTATTGACCCACCCTCCCGCCCAAACACTACAGTGATACTGACCCACCCACCCGCCCATACACAGTGATACTGACCCACCCACCCGTCCATACACGTACAGTGATACTGAGTAAGTGGCATTACCACTGTACGTGTACGGGTGGGTCATTACAACTGCACGTGTACGGGTGGGCGGGTGGGTCATTACCACTGTACGTGTACGGGTGGGGCATTACCACAGTACGTGTATGGGTGGGCGGGTGGGTCATTACCACTGTACGTGTACGGGTGGGGCATTACCACTGTACGTGTACGGGTAATACTACTGTACGTGAATGAGTTGGCGGGTGGGTTAATATTACAGTACGTGTATGAGTGGGTGGGTGGGTCAGTATCACTGTATGTGTAAGGGTGGGTGGGTGGGTGGGTCAGTATTACTGTATGTGTAAGGGTTAATATACCTACTGTAGTATTAACCCACCCACCCACTCATACAAGTGGGTGGGAGTAAGTTTTCTAAATTACTAGAGTAAGTAGTTAACCCTAGAGTGCCCGCGCCTATTGCCGTAACGTGAATGCTCGCGCGGGGTAAAAATTTACCTTAGTTACGTTTTTGGGGTTTATTAATAAATAAATTCACAAAATTAGTAGTTTTGATGAAAAAATTTAATCTGATGACTTATATAAGCTTACTTGAAAAACCTTTACAACAAAATTTTAAAAGGTAAAGTATAGTGTTTACACGTTAAAACAGTCAATGCATGTTTCAACAACATGGTCCTTGCAAATGCTTTTGCCACAGTTAGCACAGCACTTTGTTGTTTTCCTGTCCAGATTTCTTGGGCAGAATTCACACCTGGCATTTTTGCGGGCCATTTCCTGTCTTGGTTCTCGCTGAGGTAACCCAAGCGCTAACCTTATGCGAGTTTTCAGGTCTCTGGGTAATGTCAGTATTTCACTTCTTGCTTGAAGATAAGGCATCAGGAGTTCCTTACCTAAAAAAAATATATTTTCTGAATAGTTTTATTTTATTCTTTTTTTTTATAAGTGGGTAGTAATTGTTTATTAGGATAAATCATACATAAACAAATATATAAATATGTATATATATATATATATTTATTTACATATTTATATTTTAAAAACAGCTTATTGAAGCTCACGCAACCAGCTAGCTAGTTTATTATTTTTATTGTAAAAGTTTAATTCAAATGTTATATTGCTTCTAATAATTATTTTATTACGTTTACTATATTATTCTTACCTAGCATTTTTAGATAGTGTCTTCTTGTGATTTCTTCATTTTTGTTGCTCTCCAAAATTATCTGCGAGTTTATGCCTGCAATATCCAGCATACAATAAAAAATTGTAAGTGGCCATCTGTTGCATGATCTTCCAACCGCATAATTGTTGCACATCCTGTCTACAACATCCACTCCTCCTTTCGTCAAGTTATAGAATGTTATAACTTCTGGTTTTTTCTGCTCTCCTGACGATTCATCAATTGAGTTATCGTAATGCATAGTTGACAGCGCAAGGACTACTTTATTTTTTTTTGGTACATATGACACCAATGTAAGTTTTTCCTTGTGAAAACCGAACATTGAACTGCAAATTTCCTTTTGCTTCTGTTTTTTTCTTTTATTATCAGATGGCTCAATATACCTTTTAGTGGAAGAGAACTCAGGTGGCACTTCCCGTTTGTCGGTACGAATAGTACCTACCATAGTCAGTTTATGTTGTTTTAATAAATCAATCGCTAGTGGAATACTGGTAAACCAGTTGTCCATTGTGACATTCCTGTTTGTTCCCGAGATGGGTTGTACCAGGCGTTCGACGACATCTTTAGCCGAGTTATTTATTGCAAAGGGACCTTCCGGCTGGCTACCCGCATATATTTCCATGTTGCTGGTGTAAAATGTCCGGGAGTCACACAACATGAATATTTTAATGCCATATTTGGCAGGCTTATTTTTGATATATTGACGGAAGCTGCAACGTCCCCGGAAAGCTTCAAGCTTCTCATCAATAGTAGCATATTCACTAATAGTGTAGGCTGATTTGCAATTGGACACAAATTTCTCAAAAATTTCTCTTATGTGAGTAATTTTGTCCAGTTTCCTTCTGTCGGCTCGTGTTGCTGGGTCGTCAAAGCGAAGACATCGTAAAAGAAAATGAAATCTGTTCCTGGACATGGTTGCAATTACTAGATCAATTCCAGTACCATCTTTTGCCCAAATGTCAAGAGTATTTTTATGGGACGATTTCATGGTTCCACAAATATACAAAATTCCAATTAGAGCTTTTATTTCCTCAAAACTGGTTGGATTGGCATCCCTTTCCCTAGTGAAGTCTTCTTTTTTTCTTTCTATATACTTATTTGTACAGGCAACAATATGGTAAATAATATCATTGGAAAACAACACATTCCATGTCTGAAACGATGTAGTCGCATTTTTGGCATTCCCTTTGACCCCTGGTAAATGAATAACTAAATTTCTAGCCGGTGTTCTTACATTTTGGGGAGGAGGCTTTCTATACCACTTACAGCCTGGTTCAATGATTTCCCCTTTTCGATTTTTTTTTTTTTTTTTTTTTTTTACCAAAATAACAAATAACCCTTTCAGCAAATGGTAAGTCATCTTCATCTGATGTGTACTCATCAATATTCAACTCTAAATGACATGCTTTATTGTAATTCTCGTCTGACTGGCTTTGGCCTACCTTCAGTTTCAATATCCATTGCAGTACCATGGTCATCTATTGCAGGTAGTGCCAAACTGTCGTACACGTCTTCTTCATTGTCACTTTTACCACTTTGCTCAGTCTCTGAATTGTGGGAGCTATGTTGAACTTCATCAACCTCATCTTCATCAGATAATAATCCACCCAACACTTCATCGTCGTTTTCTGTATCTTCAAGAAAACGTTGTATTCGATTTGTAGGGTTAGTGTACAAACTCGGATCCGCCATTGAAAATTAAATAAACAACAATACACACAAATTAAATGTTATAAAAAACAATTACCCTCTAAATAAAATAACTATGTAATGTTTCACTGTAAATAGCACAAAATAATTGAAGGCGGCGACATTACATTATAACTAAATCCAGAGCTCGCGCGGGGTAAAAAGTTTCCAAACACCGACCGCCTCACTTTACACACAAACAGCTCACCCCGGACTGCCGCCAAGACACTGGCAATGTCAAGGTCAGACGGTGGACGAGTCCACTTGAAGGTACTGAGGGGGTGGAAGCTCTTGATTACATCTTCGCATAAGAACTGACACTTTAAAAACGAGCCTGGAAAAAATTTATCCCGCCGGGCATTCTAGGGTTAAGAGAAGATTATTGACTTTTTTTTATTCGACAATGTTTTTCATAATCACATTTTGGTTTCAGAGAAGGATTAACAACTGAAATTGATCTTCAAAATGTTATTCAACAAATTTAAAATAATATGATACAGTAGTTTAATGGTTTTCGCCTTAATCGCTAACCCCCATAATTGTATGTTTCAAGTTGGCAACACTGGAACCAATCATAACGAAGAATACTAAAACTAACTTTTTCTCCAAAGTTTAGTAAACAATATACAAGCTGTATGTTTAACATAGGAATATGTAATTATTAGGATCATAATATTAGATGTAATCCCTTTACACTATTTGTGATTGACCGCATGAACTGTACTCTTGTAAACTATTAGGATTATTATTATTTTGATATTCCTTTGAGTTAAATGATAGGCTACATTGGATTATGATCGTGTTGTATTTGTAGGATAAGGACTATTATATAATACGCCTTTTATTTGGCCTTAGATTTAGATTATTAGCAATGGATTTACGTTTTTATTTTAGAACTCTCGGTGTTATAGGATTGTGTCTGTTTGGTATCCCTATCCATATAAATGATACAAAATTAGAAGAACATAAACTGTTGTTTGAGTCTTACGTAAAAAAATATAATAAGCATTATATAAAGGAGTCGGAGGAATATGAACTAAGATTTCAACGGTTTCAGGTTTGTATTTATATTTATTAACTTATGGGAAATTTGTAATAGGCCTACTGGACGACATTATTCTTCCAAGTGCTGCACTCATTCACATATGCTAGTCAGTTTTATTTTTTTTAATGTAGCTATAAATCTAATTACTTATGCCTAGTTACTTTATATTGATTATTTAACCCTTTTACTGTCTTGCGCTGAGATATTGGATTCGAAATTTCATATATAGAACAGCTGCGAGTCGATAATGTGGCTCATGGCTTTCCACTTTACCTGACATTGAGCCGAACAATCAGCACTGTTTCAGTTAACTCACTGTACGTCAATTTAGTTCCTATATAACTTGTATTCACGTTCAAATGGAAGCTGAAACTTCATTTTATACATAAAGGCCTAATGTCAATATAGTCTATCTAGTTTCCTCATAATGTTCTAAATTATTATAAATTAGTTCTGTGGCTTGGTGCTAAAAGGGCCGATGCCCAAAATCTTCATTTTTGGCTACGGCTGTGTATATTAATAATAAAGAGAAAAATTTTTCTCTTTTTTTCATATAAAATTACTCTTAAAAAAATGTATTCATCAAAGTAATTTTTTCCTTTCATTATTTTTTCCTGTACATTTTATTTTTAAATTTATTTATTTTTTGTTAATTACCATTTTTTATTTGTTATGGACTTTGGCCTTTTTTGTTACATTTATTAATTTTTTGATTGGACATTGGCCCTTATGTTTTTATTCATAATTTGATATTTAAATAACATTTTTGGTAATACCAATTTGTAAAAAATAGGTAGGCTATTTGAAAACGTTTTTCACACTTACATATTAGTCTGTGAAGAATTAAGAGGAAAAGTCATTAAAAAATAGGTCCAATTATAAAGCCGAAATTCAACAAATGTTTTAACAAAGATCTTTATTTTGTAATGATAAGACATCAAGTTTTTGAAAAAGATAATGGATTTAACAAGTGTTAAAAAGAAAAAGTTAAACCATAATACTGAAGAAAATCACAGAATCAACCAAACAAAATGATCTAACTTTCTTCATCTTCATACTCAGAATCAATAAGGTCTTCTACATCTGAACTACTTTCTAAATTGTTCACAAATATTGAATAATACATCTTGCTTGTATTACTGATAAATGGCATCAGTGACTTTAGGTCCTTCAATTTTTCTTTTGAAAGCGGAAGTGGTTTTTTTGCTATTGGCTGCAGCCCTTGATTGCTTGAAGTTTCTTGAGATCTACTGCCCCGTCGTGTTTCTCTTTTTTTCCTGCTGATGTCTAAGACTTTAAAAGGCGCATCTTTGTCCAATGAGGTTTTGTAAAGCAACTGGTCAGGAGTTTCTTTGTTAAAAGCATACTTAAGCCATCTTATTGTATTCCAATACACAGTTTCTCCATCTTTATTTTCATTCCTGTGAATGAACTCGGTTTTCATCAGAGATTTAACACTTTCAGCCTCATATGTATGTATTTGACTCACAGCATTTTAGGACCTCAGCCCCATGTGCATAATTTTTATACACACTAAAAATCCAAAAATAAAAGTCAAACAAAAAAAACAAAAAAAAATCATTTTTACTTGTTACCAAAACTGTTTCGTAAAGAAGCCTAAAAGTAAGTGAATACAACAATCTTATTCATAAATGTATTTTAACCCTTTTTTTACCCTGTGAGGCAATATGATACACACGGGCCAGGGAGTGAATTTTCATTTCTTTTTTTCTTGCTATGGCCCATTATGAGTCAATATAATGCAGATTTTTTTAAGTTGCATGATTTGACACAAGAAAATAATATAAAAATATGATTTACCATATTTTACAGTTCCATGTATACCTAACTGGTAACCTAACCTAAACAACCCAATCACAAGAATGACATTGATTTTTTCATATGGTTGCTAAATAATAACTCAACACTTCATAAACAAGATTTATTTTACATTGTTATTTCCAGAAATCTTTTATTTTTTAAGGCAGTGATGTTTTTTGAAGAAAATTCCAAACACATATACTTTTCTGGACAAGAAACGCAGCTTGTTTTGACTTGAAGTGTTTTCTTCGCAGCTTGTAGTCGGCCCTCACGAATTTTTATTCTTTCATAACAAGCATTACATCTACATATAGGTCTGTTTTCAATAGGTTTCAGCTTGTGATCCAATCCATTTGTAGTATTCTCCTGCATAGGCCTAATTTCTGTTTGTTTAGATAGCAGATGTGTTACAAGTTCTTCCCTGAATCCTACAATGTCTTTTGGTTTTCTTACAGTGGACTGTATGAGTGTATGAGCATTTACAACAGCTGTTTGAGCATTCAACATTAGCTCAAACATAAGCTTATGGTACCATTTCAACCCTCGTCACACGCTTGTACCGTAAGAGGCGAGTTGATCAGAAATATCGATGAACGATTTCCCTGCATTGTATTGCAAAATAGGTGAAGGCTTCTTTGCAATAACACCCATCTTATTTATAGTATCGGTTACTTGAGGAACATCTTTAGTGGTTAGGAACATTACGTCCCGTTTATCTCCATTTTCCCATTATTACCGCAGTGTTGCTTTCTCTAAGAATCATTTCTCCCTTGGCAAGATTTTTAATTTCTACTATTCTACTGTTGAATTTTCTCTTTCTCCTAAGTGTTCCTACTAGATGTGTTTGGTTATCATTTAGCTTATGGGCCAACTGAACACTTGTGTAATAATTATCTGTACATGAAGTACGACATTCTCCCAATAGCGGTTCTACAAGCTCCATAACTGTTTGAGTCGAAGATAGCTCGCCACTGTTAATATGTTCCTTCCCTGCATATATTTGACTTTCCAAGTGTATCCACTCTTTAGGCATAACTTGAATAGCTTGATGCCATAGCGATGCCTTTAGCTTGGAACGTATCGACAGAAACGTAGCGTCCCTCGAAAGGGAACCATCATCTCATCGATACATACTTCCTCAGAGGGATTGACTGCATTTTGAAATTTTGTGTTCAATGCATCGATCAATGGTCTTATCTTAATCAAACGATCATCTGGGTTAGCAATCTCATTGTTAAAAACATGTATATATATGAAAGAATTGCTTCAAATCGGTTTCTAGGCATGGATTTGATAATTCACTATGGTATATATATCTGATTTGGACCAGTAATTTCTTAGTTTCAGCTTTTTATCCAGGCCCATCCATAATACTATCTCCAAAAAAGTTAACATTTCTTCCTTGGTAACGTCATACCATTTTTCTAGAATATAACTACTTTCTTCTTTCAATATGCTACTACAGTAGAACCTCTTTAATCTGAACTAATTGGGACCGGGGGTAGTTCGGACTAAGGAATAGTTCGGATTACAGAACATATGTTGCGGGAAAAGTGAAAAATGCTTTATAAAGTAAAATACAGTGTTAATTTAATACAGTAGTAAACATAGTGAATAAACAGTACTGTACATTACAGTAGAAACAATTATGGTGTGTATATCAATAAATACAGTATATGATGACAATGAGTTAATCAGACAAAGTCGTTAACAATTTTTAGGCCCTTCATTACTCTCTTGTTTACTAGAGTATTGCATTATGGCATCTTGTTTGTTTTTAATGTCGGTAATTGTTGACTTACCTACATCATACTCTCTAGCTAACGACGCACCACTTTCACCTTTCTTAAGTCTTTCTATGATTTCTATTTTCTTTTCAATGTTTAAAGTGTTATGTTTCCGTTTCAGGGACGTTTTTGATGACATTTTAGTTTACTGTACTCTGTCACTGTTATCACAAACAATCCTAACACTGATGCTGTACGTAGTCTATAACCAAGGTACTGTACCAAACCGTTGTAGTTCATTCAACGGCCGACGTTAAACGGCTCCTGCGGCGGCGTTCGGATTAGTGGACGTTCGGATTACGGGGGTTCGGATTAAAGAGGTTCTACTGTAATTGAACATTGTTCGGCGTAGCGATTACTTTCATTTACTAATAAACTTAGGATTTCATCATCAATAAACAAAGGAAAGAACTCAAAGGCAGTTTTATCAACTAACTTATCCCTTGCATTGGCAGTCAGGCCTGGAGGGTTAATGGGAGAAAATTGAAAGCGAATTAAGTTACCTGTGACTTTTTTCTAAACGACAGTATCACCTTCTTTACTTATCTGTATTTCATCTTCATCAGATTCCTCTTCAATTATATCTTCAGTTATATCACTTTCTGCAAGATCTACCTCCATCCTGTTGAGGTTAGGTTGGCCTAACCTAACCCTGCTATCATCACTGTCATAATCCTGCTCTTGAAAGGAAACTGAAGGATCGTCTGTATCACTCAAGTTTCTAAAAATACTCAAAAACTTTCATTACTGCTACTGTCATTGAGAAAACACAGGTTTAGTTCGTTTCTAATATCATCAGAACACATATTTTCATCCATTTTAGCACAAGTGAACTAAGAAGCACAAATGAAACTAAGGCAAAACAGGTGTATTTGTAACATACACAGTGTTGCCAACAGTAACTCTATTTATCTCCCACTACTGGCAAACTAGTGGGCTCAAAGACCCACAGAACACAGTATGATATTCAATTGCAATGGAAACATGAGGCTAGATGGCTCAGCTTCTTAAATACAGCTATTGTGTGTGAGGCAGTATGATACACATGGGGCTGAGAACGTAAAACAAGTGTGAGTCAAATAGATGCACATGGGGCTGAACTCAAAATATACAATAATAGCGTAGGCTGGAAGGGAATAGGCCTACTTTTTGCTTGGGGCTGAAAGTCAAGGAATTCAGTTTGATCCATCTCTATCAATGTAAGTCTTGGATTACACTCAATACATTTGATGAAAACTGCCCAATCCCTCGGAATTTCAATAGGAGCAACATATTTTTTCTTCGCTCTCTCAATTAGAGAATGTTTTGTGTCTGCTTCCATGTGGGTGTGTGTGTGTGTGAGACCTGGTTCTATAAACTTGTGGTGAATTACAATAGAACGTCCTTCTTCTTGGAACCTTAGCACAACGTAAAGAAACATTGCGCTTACATACATGTTTCTGGTTTGACCTGGACAACAATCGCTGTAAAAGATTACTTCGGTAACTTCTTTATCTAACACATCCTTTAGATACTTGAACAGACAAGAATCAATTTCTTGACTTCCTCGCTTGGCAATAGTTTCATCCCAAATGAAACACAATTTTGTTTTTGGATTGGGTTCCTTACATCTTGTCTCGTATAGTGTAAGATTAAATGTCCATAGCTGTCTTTTGTAAAATGATACACCGTTAACTAAGAAGGGCGTTGCAAGGCACTTTTGTAAATCAAAAGAGACAACAGCTAGCTTTTTTTGTTTCATTGACAACATTTTATCTGACTTCTTCTGTTTGTATGCAGTCTTCAGTCGCTCCTCCTCTTTGTCAGTAGACTTCATAATCATATCAAATTTATCACATTTTGAACATGTGTCATTTTTTGGCTTTTTAAATTGATATTTGAAGTTTTCTACAAACATCTGCCTGTAAAAAAACTAACTCTGAGCTTTCACATTTCTTTCATTGCACATATCGACATAGAGTCTATACATCTTGGAAATTGACAGGTCGGATGAAAGATACTTCTTCGAGGTGTGAGAACGGGAGTAATGGGATTCCGACGCAGGAAACATTTTTATGTGCTCAAGAATTAACTTTCTCGCATCTTCAGAAATTTTAGCTTGATTCCCATGCTTTCCCCTTTGATCACCAGTACAGATACCTGAACTGGATTTCCTTTTTTTCTCTACGACAACTCTGATCTTTTTTAATGTGAGGTCAAGTGTGTTCAAAAACATTTTTTGGCATACTTTGATTTGCTCGCCAGATTTTGGTAGATAGTAAAAGCGAGTATATTTCCGCCTACTCTCATTTTTCCTCCATCTCGTAGTCGTTGGCGATCTTTATCTTTTTTATGTACTAACCCTGCAATGAATTGAGTTTTTTCGTCCTTGCTTAGAGAATAATATGCCGTAAAGATGGAGTGTCTATCAACTTCAGAAAATTTTTCAAAGCATTTAAACCGACAAGTACAGGCAGCCTTAAGTTCTTTGGCTTGGACATTTTCCCCGGATGATGTTTCATATTCTTTTCCCTCATTTATTTTTTTCTTCCGTATTTCCCTAGTCCATGTGCTTGGGTTTCTTGTTCTTTTCCTTGTGGTACTTCCTTCAACCTTTTTACGTCCCTTTTTTTTGGCCGATGCATTGGGTTCTTGGGGCTGGTTTATAATATCATTCAATCCATTTGCTTCGTTTAGATCATTTTCTTCTTCAAAACTATCACTTACCTGCTGACGGCAAGTACTCGTCACAGGATGGATCATTTTTATCACCAAAATCTTGCAATGGTGAGCTGGCGACTTCGATTTCATTGTTAAAATTTAAAAATTCGTCGTCAGCCTTGCCCAACTCCAGTTTCTGTCGACGCTGTCGAAGAGAACCTAAAACAAAACAACCGTGTCAATAAACCATAGGCCTCGATTTTGATGAAAAGTTTTTTAAAACTTAATACATAAATTGGTTTGATTTATAACACGCCATTAGGGGAAGCCGGGGTAATAAGAGAAAAAAGGGGTAGTAAGAGAACCACTAATTTGTCTCTAAATCTAATAAGTGTAACAGAATGAAAAAAATCATGCAATAAGTGGGCCAAATGGTGAATCTGAACAATTAATTTGGAAGCTCTAAAATTTTTCAAATATAAAAAAAAAAAATAATTCTCTTATTACCCCACTGACTTCTCTTAATACCCCAGGTGGGGTAATAAGAGATGAGGTTGTAATTTTCTTATTTGATAGTATTCAGAAGTTTGTGGGGTATCAAGAGAAACCTTATAATAGGACAAGCTTTGGGAGAAAAATGTATAGAAAAATACATATTTGTTAAAAAGATATTAAAAATCAATATTAATCCGCGGAAAATTACACAAATAAGGATTTCTTAAATTGTAAATAAGCTAGAACACCCCAATTTCAGTTTTTGTCATCTTAAGACATCAATAAAAACCAATAAGTGGTAAAAATAAAATATAGTAGCTCAACTTACCTTTTTTTTATTAGTTGATTTTAAAACAAGTTGGGCACTTTTTCCGACTTGAAGTTCAACCTAAGAACCACTTATTCTCACATAATAAAAGTTTTTTAATGTTTCTTGGCTACATATCCACTCTACTAACACTGTAACTCTTGATAGTTTATAACAATATTATTTATTAATTTTTTTAATGTTTTTTAACTTTTTTTGTAAACTTTTGTTTAAACGCGTGAAGGATCGAAACTCAAAACGAACCCACTTTTAAACTCAAATATTCTTATAGAAACAAAATGTCTTAAAATAACCTAGTTACAGTTTTTGACTAATCATTTAGGCTTTCACTTTATTCTTCTTCATGGTTTTGTATTTTTTATCAATTAAATTGATTTCGTGTCTTTTTAGTGAAAACGGTCCTGATCCAAGAAGTTTAACTGGTCCATGAAAAATGAAATGATTCTTCACAATTTCGGTTTCTTCCCTGCCTTGAGGTGGCCAGTAAAACTGCTCCAGATTTTTCTTAAAAAATTTCAATTTTGAGGAATCTTCATTATAAAAGTCCACTAGCTTTGCCAAGTACCACGTTTCGTCATAATACACCGTGTAATACTTTTCAACTAAAAGATTGACCTTTTCACTCTGGGCATTTTAATTGTCACTTTCTTCAGAAGTTAATTCATTCCATTCAGATGAACTGTCTTTCAGCTCTATTTCACTAAATTCTTGTTCGGAATCTGAGCTCGTAACTATAGTTTTCAACTTCTTAGTTTTCTTCTTATTTTCGATCACGGGCACTCCTTTTTTGTGCAATAGCTTTCCACTTTTAGTTCTTATTCCTCCTTTACTCTTCCGCATTTCGGTTTCCAATTGATCTTGTTGTTGTTCTTCCATTTTCTTGATAGCTTCATCGGATGTTATTATTGATTCTACATCAAATGTCAATCTTTTTCTTTTGATTGGTTGAGTCTTAAGATCAGTGTCCTTAGTGTCACTCAGCTTTTCTCTTATGAACATTTCGAAAGGGGATACTTTAGATGGTGTTCTTTTACTTGGTGTAGGCGTGTTTTTAGTTAGGCCTATTGTTTTTTTAGGTGTTTTTTGTTTTTTATCGGCTGATTTTTCTGGAACATAATCTAGTAGGCCTACAGGTTTGTGGATGAAATCAGGCACATTGGTCGTTTTTGATGAAGACGGACCTGGCTGTGGCTCGGGAGTTGTCGTAGGTAGTTCTGTATCAATCTGAGATCCTGTGATTACTGTGCTACATATTTCATCTGTGGTCGCTTGTTGTATTTTTTCATTATTCTTCTTGTATTCAACGAACCTCTTCAACTTGATCTGATCATAAGCTGTTGTAGGGAACTTTTCTGGATTGACTGGTAGAAGGCCAGTAGATTCGAATCCGGAGCGCAAGTTCTTTGGCTTGAATGATTCCTCCCAAACAACAGCAAGTTTTTTTAGCAAACTCTTCATTTGGTAATGGTATTCCAGCATGTTCTCTGCTGTACTCTATCATTAACTGGTTCCAATGATTTTTGATTGGCTTGAAAACTGTCTTATCCAAAGGTTGCATGAAATGAGTTAAATTTGGAGGCAACCGGACTAATACAACATTATTCTTCACAGCAGTTTTTGCTAACTCCAGGCTTGTATGAAATGCTGCACCATCATACAACAAAATAACTTTCTTATTGCCTCTGATGTCTTCTGCTGGTATTTCCTTCAAAAAAACATTTTTGAACCAGTGTTCAAAAATACCTCCCTCCATCCAGCCTTTCTTTTGGGCTGTGTAACATGTTCCTGGGTAGGCACCTGTTTTGGGGATCCAGGAGCTCCAGACATATTTGCCTGAAAAAACTATAAGAGGTGGTAGTTTTTTCCACCAGCAGATCCACAAGCAAGAACAGTTGTATTTTTTTCCCCTGATCCTGGTATGTTTTTTGAAATTCTTTCTGTCCCCTTTCCTGCAACCACTCTTATTTCTTTCAAGTCATGGTTAAATCCAGTTTCATCACAATTATAAATTAAGTATGAATCTTTCTCTGGGTCAATATCAGCTTCTTTTAGGATGTTTTCCCAATCTTCATGAAACTTGTGAACTGTAAATGGATCTGCTCCTTTTTGGCGATGGGCAGGTAATAGTTCACCTTTTCTCATTGATGATAGATGAGGATGTCTTTTTAGAAAATTGTTGAACCAATCATTTCCTGGACTTCTATTCTTCCAGTAAGATTGTCCAATGTTATTAGTCCTTACATACTCACTGACAAGTTTTAATACTTCAGATCTTGTAAGACCTTCGCCACAGGAGCTTAATGTCTGCAAGTAAGTACAGCTAGTCACAGCTAAGCTGGCACTTGACCGATCGATAGAAATTCGCTACTAACCTAGTTCAAAAACACTGCCTGCAGTCGTGCGGGTTGCATCAACTGACCGCGCGGTACGAGTGAAGGCGCTGGCGCTGGGATAAATAAAATAGGAATATCTTAATTCTAAGGATGTTTAACAATTTGTACTTTTTTAAATGAGTGCAAAAAATTTATAAATAATAATATAGAGCTTACCTATTTTTTCCGAAACGATTACCTTGACTGAATCTTCAAAGATCGAGTGAGAAATACTCAGCAAACTGTGATTATTAGCCGCTTTAATATTGAATGAATGGTCTAATTAACATCACAGACCCACTCAAACAATATTTATAGCTGCCTTTTGGCTTTTTTTGTTATTTCTTTTATTATCTATATTTACAATGTAATTACAATCATAAGGAAAATTAGTATTTCAAAACTGTAACAATAAAACTAAACAATCACAAATAACAGTATCTTGGTTTCAGTTACGCTACAAACATATATTTACAATACAATAATAATCACAATAAGCAAATATACATATAACGTGATATAAAACATTATTAAACCTAAAAATTGCATATTTTGGCTTCTCTCACGATACGACATATAGACCTATTTACAA
Source organism: Stictocephala bisonia (assembly GCA_035578905.1). Taxonomy (NCBI): domain Eukaryota; kingdom Metazoa; phylum Arthropoda; class Insecta; order Hemiptera; family Membracidae; genus Stictocephala; species Stictocephala bisonia. Next base: position 223,672 of record JAQJVL010001068.1, on the reverse strand, counting down.
CACAATAATATTCAGCATAAAACAAAATTATAACAAAGGCAATAAACTTTCAAACCAGATTACAAATAATGAATATTTCATTTACAAAACAATTATAACCTCAATAAAAATTCTATAAATATACTGCAATAAAACATTATTAATCTTAAACAAACAAATAGGCTAGTAGGCTACCTGTAACATTGTTTTGGCTCCTGCCGCGTTACGATGTAAAGTATATATATGACGAAATCAAAATATAATCAAAACCTTATAAAACAATAAAGTTAAATACCATTTATTAAAAAGGCATTAAATTTTATAACAATCACAAGCAGTCTCTTTGCTACAGTCACGCTAATACAAGACATATATTTACATTTAATATAATAAATCATTTCTAAACTGAAAAGAAATAACATAGTTTTGGCTTGTGTCACGATACAATACATAAATTTACAAGTGCCGAACAAAATTAATTTACCTCAAAATATTAATCTGCCGCTTGATTCACTTTTAGTCCATCAAAGTTCCTCGACACCAGACATATCGCCAAGATCCTCGCTGGTTCCTTCGTCGTCGCTGCTGCTGTCCACATTTATTATAAATTGCTCCGTAATATCATCAATAGCTGGTTCTTTGGCGGCGTATTCGTCTTCCACTTTTTTTACGTGCTCACATCTTGATCTCCAATCGTCAGCAGTTATAGAAGCAAATTTTTCTTCGCATAACTTTTGCACATCGGCCAATTTAAAGGTGGTGTTGTGTGATGCGACATGGTTCTTTACTTCCGCCCAAATCATCTCGATTGGATTTAAATCTGGATGGTAAGGAGGAAGACGTAGTACACTATGGCCTTGATTTTCCTTTTCTAGGATGTCGTCTAGGACGTATTTTACATGTCGGGGTTTATGTTCCTGGATGATTCTATAAAGTTGCGGTTTTAACATAGACAATTCGTAGGGGATATTTCGCTCAGCGAGCCACTTGATCATCTCTTCTTTTCTGCTATTGGAGTTTGGCGCTTTGTCAATTTGTTTGTTGTGATAATTTGCGTTATCTATTACCAATACCGTTCGGGGCTGTATATTTGGTAACAACTGGTTAGTGACCCACTGAATGTAATTCAAATTGTTCATATTATCATGATAATCGCCGGTTTTCTTTCCTGCTTTCCACATAGCCAAAGCGTTGGGGACAAACCCTTGTTCCCCTCCAGCATGGACAATTATTAACCTTTCCCCCTTAAATACTGGAGTATGCAATACATTTTTAGATCCATCCGACCACATTTTACCCGACACATGATCCGTACATACATAGCTCTCATCCATGTATATAATGGGTCTACCCTCTAATCAGTTTTTTTATCGTCTGCAGATAAGTGATTCTTTTTTCTCTAATTTCTGTTTTTTCAATAAGTATTCTCCTGTTGTTTTGCGTTCTTTTCCAAGAAAAACCTAACTTTTTCAAAATTCTACGGACGGGTGATTCTCCAGAAAAAGTGTTTTTAAAAATAAAAATAAATTAAATAAAACATATAAAAATGGGAAGTGTTTAGATTGTTTTAAATATAAATAACCGTTGTAACTATGAAAACAATAAATTCCCAGATCATACGTTTAAGATTTGATGTTTATAAATAAATACATTTTCTACCTGTCCACGGACGTGAGCGTAATGTCCACAGACGTGACAGTAATGTTCAGAAAGCTTTTAAGATAAGTTTTAAAAATTAAAATTTACAAAATGAGAGTTGTGAGTGTTATAATTACCTTGCAAGACTCAAATGTAAGAAAGCCTGACAATTATTGTGAAATTAAAACATTAAAATTGGAACATGTAAATAACGAACTCTATTTGTACGGAAGTAAAAAACGATATTTTATTTGTAATAAACATTTAACTATAATCAAAAGGTAACAAAAGTACTGTAAGCCTAATAGAATTCAAAACTTAAGCAAATAATGTGTGTTGTTGAAAACATCACCCTAACTTCCAAATCCGTATTATAACATTTTTCAGCCTTAGAATAGGAACTTGTCATTTTGTAAATATGTTTAAATCAAACACACAAATTATATTTAAAAAAAAACTCTGAACTGGTTATTAAGAATGGAAAAAACCAGCATCTAGAGAGCAGTGAATACCAAATTGATTAACTTATTTCTAAACACAAGTGAAATAATTCTAAGTATGAATATTACCAAACAAAGTACAATAATGAAAACAACAAAACACATGAGGTAAAAACACACTAAATAGTTAAGGTAGGGTACAACAGTAGGGCTAGAATTCAAACCATAAGTAGTTCAGAATAGGGCACATCTTAAAATACATTTACTGGGCACTGGAACTTGTAAAAAATCCTGTCGCCTTTAACCATTAGACTGGGACTCAGCAAAACGGCAACAATTTGATTTTTATCAACGGTGGATATGTCTTTTTCATCTATTAGGAATAGAGTTGTGTCATTAGCTGCAACAGTCTTTAAAAACATTATTTCTAGTTCTCCTTCATCTTCCATATGTCCTTGGCATACACCAACAAAATGGTGGCATAGTCCTTTTTTTCCTTCAGGTTCGTAACGAACCAGTACAAAATCTCCTAACTGAACGTCATATACATTATTAGCTGTTTGCAAGAGAGGTCCAGTTCCACTACCTGAAGGTTGAGGCTCGTTTGTAGTTTTTTGGACAGGAACTTCAGGTTCCTCATCTTCTGAAGAGGTAAAGATGTCTTTGTATGACTTTTCATTTCCTCGTTTTGGTCTCAAATTCTTTATTTCGTCACAGTCACTGCTACTGTCTGAACATTTTTCCAACAATGTAAAGAGTGGTTTCTTTTGCTTCCTATTTTTTCCGGTTTGGCATTGGACTTGGTCATTCAGAGTAGACTCACGTACAGTAATCTGGCCAATTCCATAATGTTTGCATTTTTCATTTGACTTACATTGCAAACAACTTAGTCTTCTTGCTTGAAGTTGTGATCTGTTCTTCGCAGACCATGCTAATTCATGGACTTTAAAAGTGCCTTTAAAGGCCTGTAGGTTCTCAGGCAAGCTCTTGTCCTTGTCTTTTATTTCGTGTTCATTAACTAGAAAGAACTCTATTGCTGACTGTTTAGCTTTCAACTCACTGAACAAAATATTAATGTTTGGGATATCATTTCCCTGGCTGACAAGGCTATCAGCATAACGTTTTACAGTTCCCCCCACACCATCAGCGGCTCCCTTGCCATGGCCCTTTTCTGAATAATGCCAGTGAACACTTTTGGCTTGAAAATCTTTGGCTAAGACAGTCGGAATGAGGTGAAACATGTTTTTATTCCTGTATTGGCCTGTTGGGCCATCACTCAGAAAGTGCACCTTTTCTAGTTTAGGAATTAATTTCTTTATTTCAATTGCTACTGGTTTTAAGTGTGCGCATACAGCAACGGAATCATGTCTTAAACAATCACTAAGAGTACAGAAATATTTATGAGCAAGTTGACCATCTTTTAGGAAATACGTTACAACTGTATGAAGAGTGACCTGCTTTCTTGAACCACCAAAATGAAAGCTTTGGATTTCCTCGCTATATTTACATGAATAATTTTCAGAGTAGTCCATGTGAACTAATACATCATTTTCTGTCAACGAATTCTTTATTTTGTTGATAACATCATACTGGTGCCTTATGTTTAAAATATGGATCATAAACTTATCAAGTAGATCATAGAATTTAGTTATTAAATTGCGTTTAGAGGAGAATACATCTTCTTTTTTAGTTTTTTTACAGACTTTAATTTTTCCTTTGATATCTACTGTTTCTGATTTTGTGACCCACTGTTGATACTGAACACTATCATCTGTAAAATCACAAAACTTCACATTATAGTTGTTACATTTAGGGCATTTTCTCTCTAGACATTTTTCCTTTAAATCACCGTTGCAAGTCAAATGTTGTATTATTTCATTCGGAGTTTTTTCCTCAATAAGATTCAAGCTGTAAAGCTTTTGGACAACAAGATTCATGTTAGCATGGAGCTCACACAAACAAGTTTCTCTAGATCTCCAATCCAACGGAACAATCCAATAAGGTCGAAACTTACAAAAAAAGGAGTAGCTTACTTTACCGTGGTGGTGAGGGTATTTAGACAAGAATTTTACATGCAAGTTTCTCATCGTGTCATTTAAGAAACGTTTCTGCATTTTCTTTTTGTGCCTAGTCACGGTTTCTCTTTTGCCCGCACACATTCTGCTATTTTCGTCTTGTTCTAAGAAACATCTGATATCCCTTTTAACGTTTTGGTTCTTTTTAATTTTACTAAGTTCAGTGCTGCAATGAATTAATTTCTTTGAAGTAAAAGATGCAACATATGTTTTATATTTATACTTGTTTACAAGCTGTCCTGATATCATTTGTACAAAGTTTCTCTTCATATTAATCTTTGTATTTTTCTTCAGATTTTGCCTGATTTGTTTTTTTAGTATTGCACAAAATTTTAGTTGTTTTCGCACATTATCTGACACTCTTTGCCCTTCCAGTAGCTTATCTGTCTCTTTAGTGGGCGTGTCCTTGTTTTTGTTTTTTTCTCTATTAAATCTTGATCTATACTTAGAAACACTTTTCTCTAATTTGTAATTTGTTTCTTTTAGTCTTTTAATTTCTCTCTTCAGTAAATCTGTATTTTTCCTTCTCTTTTTTTTCCCACTGTCAACTCTTGAAGTCGAAGGTACCAAAAGTATCTCATTTAAAGGCCTATTAACAATTGGGACAATATTTCCGACATCATTTTGATTGGGGCTCTCAGGTGGTGTTGGTGCGCTGTCTACAGCCAAGAGCAATGCTTTTTTATTTAGCCTGTATTTTTTTGCCCTCTCTCTCCAGTTCTTTCTCAAATTCCTTTTTTCCCTTTCACTTACTTCATTTATTTTCTTCCTTGTCTTCTTTTTCCTTTCCTTATCTATTAATTTCACTCGTTCATACTGTTCAGGGTCACTTCTTAACTTTTCTCGGGCTCGTCTCATACTTAACTTTTTCATTTCTTTTCTCTCAGCTGGAGTTTGTTTTTTTTTTTACTCTGGCCATGTTAACTACCTAAAAACAAACAAAATATTGTAGGCCTATCTTTTGATGTTAAGTTGTATGCAGTTAGGTAAATTATTGCGGACATTTGCCATCGTTAAAGGTATACTAAAAAAAAAACTATGACATACCCTTAACAATGGCAAATGTCCGCAATAGTTTACCTAACATTAACAATTATCCATCGTCAACAATGAACTTTAAACAAAGAAGTTGTATGATTTTTACTGGAATATATTTTTATTTAATAGTAGGCTATAAATAATACGATTAGGAATGTATTTTTTTAAACATGAGCTCCACAGATTTTGAGTTTCTGTCAGGTCTACCTTTTATAAAAAAAATACTGTTCACTTTTGATCAATGCTCATTTTGCTGATTTTCCATTGCATTAATACAGGCCTAGTATATACAAATTTAAAAAATAGGCCTAGTAGAATAAGGTGTTAAACTTGAAAAAACACAATGTACTTGTGTAATGTACTAGCCTATATGTAACGTAAACATAAATAAACCGACTAATTTTTCAACTTAATAATTCCAATATTATCATTTGATAAATAAAAATGATCTTTAAATATTGGAGTCAAGTACTAAGCAATACATTCCTTCAATTTCATTGATATTTTACTCCTTTGGATCATGCCCATTGACAAAGTGTCCAGTCCGTGGACAAAATGTCCTGTCCGTGGACTGCTACCGTCCACGGACGTGATGGAAAAACTGTTTTTGTAGGTTAACCATGAGGTTTTAACTTGCAGCTTCCTGAAATGTTAATTATCATATAGTAGTCTTTCGTTTTGCATAACAGTAAATAGAAAAATAAAAAACATATGTAAAGTAACAAATTATACTTACCACAGATGTGATGCAACGATCTTAACGATTTCCAAATAACAGTAAAAACTTTGAACTACAACTCAAGAAGTACTTTATAACTGCAACCACTCTACTAACAGAAACAAGATGGCTGCTAAAGAAGTCAAATCAGCAACTGGAAGTCAAACTAGTGTTGCCATTATAGTTTTTATTCACATATTAAACATTGTCCACGGACAGGACAAAAGAATCTGTACACAGCTTTGGTTTCTAATAAAATGATGCTAAATTAGAATTATAATAGATGTAATGTGCTAAAACAGTTCTTTACATATTCTAAATAGCAAATACAGTAAAAAAACTTACATTGACTGGTTTGGGGAATTAATACAATTTTACAAACATGTCAAAACTAGGGTTGTGTCAGTCCACGGACGTGACTTATCACAGTCTGTGGACAAAACTAATGCAACAAATATACATTTTTTTTTAACTTTTTGCTTATATTGGTTGTTTTATACAGTTGCATTTTTTATTTGAATACAGGAATATATTTTCATACTGTTTGTTTATTGAAGAAAAATACCTTGAACACAGTTCCCCCCTCTAAATGGAGAATCACCCGGACGCTCTCTTCACTTCCACTAAAATTTATTTTTTCCCTGAGTGAGTTTCGCAACAGTTTTGCAGTTGGAAGCCTTTTTTCTGTTATATAAAATTCGTATACTAACCTCCGGACAACACACTCGTCGAAATTGTCCAACCCGGTGATGGGCTTTTGTCTCTTTCTGTTTTTATTAGGCGTTAAAAAATATTTGACTTCCTCTTCACTTACGTGAATCGCTTCCAACTCCTTGTTAATCCGTGAAATTGAACGTTGTGACACTCCCGTAGCTGCTGCAGTCCGCTCTCGCGCCTTCTGGATGGGTACAGTCAATCCGTTGGCACTCTCTTCCCTCATAAATTTGTATACGTTCGACACTATTTCCCTACTTTGGCTTGTTAATACTTTGCCCCCAATCCCTACCTTAGATTTAAAGTCCGCCATATTAACACTTAAATTTTAATCAATAACTAAAATTAGCACTCCAGCACAACACTCCACTAGCACATCTGACGACTGACTGATAAAAGCAGAGTGTTTAGGAATTCTAGAATGTTGTCATAACAGTACCGGCTACTATTAGTCATCATGCGGGGGCACCAACCCCGTGAGTCAGCAGCGGAATGTTGGCAGAAAGGTCTTTACATGGCTTCCACCCTCCCCCCGCCTACACTGCCTACCCTGCCGCGCCTGGCCCCAAGTGCCAGCTTAGCTGTGACTAGCTGTAGCTATGGCTGCTTCATCCTCAGCGGACAGGGCGGTTTTCCTACCTCCTTTTATATTTATTATTCCCTCCTCTTTATAATGTTTTCCCAGAGTGGACAGTGGAACTCCATACGTTTGAGAAGCCAGATTAAGTGTTAGTCCTTGATTTTTCACTGCTGCTAGGGCCTTTTGCATAGCTTCACTGCTGTAGGTTACCCTCGGTTTTCCTTTTGGTACATAATTTCTTGGCATTTTTATGAAAAATTTCAACAACTTTCACTAGATAAATGTTTTTCAACATGTACTTTTATAACTTTTAACTATGAAAAATCAACCGAGCAGAACAAAAAACCTGTAAAATGAAAAAAAAAAATGAAATGAGTTCATCAGCCTATTCTCTTATTACCCCACCGTCATAAACACTGTGGGGTAATTAACCGAGCTGATGACTCCTTTCATATCTTCTTTATAATCCTGGAAACAAAAAAAATGAGCATTAATTTTTTTAACAACTCTTTACTGATAAAATGTATATATATATATATATATATATATATATATATATATATATATATATATATATATATATATATATGAGAGGCTTACCGAACTCAAACTACTAAATCAGGCATAAGCGTTTTTTTAGCCTAATATGGTGATGACTTAACATGAAGATTGGAGTACACTTACAACTTTATTTAATAATCCAATGTTCAAACTACTAAAAACTATTTTTTTAATATTTTTATGACTTATATTTTTTTATGATTTTTTTCTCTTTATTACCCCGGCTTCCCCTATAATGTGTAAATGATTTGAGTTGGTTTGTGTTATTAGTGGCATCCGTACTAATTGAAATGTAATAATTTACTTTATAAGCACTTATAACTTGAATTTTGCTTATCCAAATCTGAAAAAACTTGATTTGGTCCTAAACAACTTGTTGAAATTTTTAATTAATAAGTACCAGGAAAACCGAGCCTTTTCGGTGACACGATTGTGAGCAAAAAACTTACATTGTCATTACCACATGAAAGATACCTCATTCAGGAGTATCACTGACAATATATGTTCCATGAATTCCGAGTTGCATCGGCCTACGGCTTCGACAATGGGAAGCTGCTTCACTACGCTCGCAGCTTCCCAAATTGGTCGGTAGTGTAGTTGGTTCAATCCCAGCTTCATAAGCTAAAGGTTCTCAGTTCGATCCCAATCAGAGTCATAACACATTTTGAGAAGGATCAGCTGATAACCACCGGCTGTTCATTTGTCATTGGGCTATTAATTAATGACACTTTCTAAGGAATGGTCGGCCTTAGTTTGTAACAATGACTACATTCGCTCATCTACACTCATCACACTCATTCGAAATCCATATTCGCCCATATCCTGACGATCGGCGTCTTATGAATAAATAAATAAATATGCCCCGATCATTACTTACCTCGGCCGTACGGTAACTGTGAACGTAGCAAAGCAGTTTCCGTACGTTCATTTATCAATCAATTCCTGTTTGATAATCTTAGATTGCCTCTGATGAAGGAAGCTGTGAGCGTAGCGAACTAATACTTGTTCTGCCAATCTCTCAAAGAATCGGTTTTTACAGCCGTTAAAACCCACAACATATGTTTTTTCTACTATACTGCAAATCAAACAGCTGTTAACTATGATATGTTTTTGTTTACATTATTCGTTGTCATTTCGTTTCCAACTTGGTAACGCATAAGGCCCTATGTTATAATTTACAATTTTCAAATTAACTTTTTTAAGTAATTAGATTTTTTCAGGCAACTACTGTAAGCAAAAGCCTAGTATTATTCCACCAATCCATCTGCATTCAAAACAATTCTTTAGTTTGTTACACAACATAACCTATAACAGGTCAAAACACTTTACTAAGAAAATGAGTGAGTTATGTATTATAATAAGATTTTCCTTACCTTGACCGGACTTTTCTTCAAAAGCCATTTCCAAAATCATCTTTTTACATAATAGTCATATTTTTACATAATAGTCAACCTACAATCTTTACACAAAATACACACTCAACATAAGACACACATAACACACATGTGCATGTGATTCACAAAAGGGCCAATGTCAAGAAAACAAGATGACACAATATTTTGAAAAAAGGCCAATGTACACTTTGGCCCTTTTACAAATTAAACTGTAATATACCAAAAGGGCCAAAGTTGACATTGGCCTTTATTTGCTTTATTATGAAAATATCATATGATCTGGACATCAGCCCTAAATGATTTAGTATCTCAGTAAACAAAAGAGCTAGAGATTGGCCCTTTTAGCACTATACAAAATGCATTATTTCCTATGACATAGGGGCAATAACTAAAAAACTGAAATTTTGGACATTGGCCCTTTTAGCACCAAGCCACAGAGTTACTTTTGCCACCAGCTGACTTACGCTATGTGACTGCAGATAATTGGTGGCTCACAGCTGGTTGGCTAATTTCCATTAATGATTGGCTATTTGGCTTTTAATGTAAGTATTTTGAACTACTTTTTTCTAATTTACGCAGATAAAAAGCCCTTATTTTCATTATAGGGAACATCACGAGAGTCTGGTGATAATCTAGGTTGACCCTCTCACCCACCTATACATGTATTTTTTTAACTCATTTATTTATTTATCATACTAATGGCATAACATTAATTTACAAATAGTAACATAGATGGAGCTCCACTAATAAAATTAATCTGTAGAATAGAATAGAATAATTCTTTATTGTACGTATTCTTAGAGAATAGAACAAAGGTCATAGATGTGTACAATGTTAATGTTACAATTGTGTTTGTCAAAAGTTGTGTGTCTTCCAATGAACAAATTCTTGGATGGTATATGTTGGATGCTCCGTCAGCTAGTTTCTCAGGGAAATTTTAAAGTACCTCTCTGGCAGGTTCCTAAGGGATCCAGGTAGAATGTTGTAGAACAGCGCTCCTCGATATGAAGGTTTCTTTTCAAATAGACTGAGATGGTGTTGATTTAGGAAGAAGTTACCTCTGTGTCTGGAATTGTAGGGGTGTCCATCACCAGTCCTTGCGTGTCCTGTTTTCATTGTAAATAGGATTGCGTCTTGAATGTATAGTCCTGTAACAGTTAGGATCCTCAGTTCCTTGAAGGCTGCTCTGCATGTGTCCAGCGGTCCTAGTCCTTTTAGAGTTCTAATTGCCCTCTTTTGTATAGTGAGCACCCTCTGAAGGTTTGATATTGTTGTGCCTCCCTAGACTATCAGGCCGTATTTCAAGTGGGACTCGAATAAAGAGTAGTATGCAGTCATAGCTATTTCATTGCTGCAGTAATCAACAATAGTAATCCAATAAACAATAACTAAGAAAGATAAACTATCCAAAGAATAACGACTTGAGTGAAAAGAAAAACAAAACACTAATAAATTAACAATAAGTGAAAAAACGATAAATATTTGTAATATATAAACAATGCAAAAATATTAAAAACAAAACACCAGTAGATTTCATGATATAGGAAATGATCAGCAGAACAAAACCCCTCTCCGGGACCACCACCTCTCATTGGTTGAGTCGGTTGATCTCAGCAGCGAATCGCTTAACAGCTTGGATGTTGGAAGTGAAGAAGTCCACAAAAGTACTTATTATAATAATTATAATAATATTAAATATATTATATTTAACATAAATACATACAGCACTTAAAATTATTGAACAATTTAATGCATTTCGAGCTTCTGATGTCTCATACTGCTGCCTTTACTCTATCTGGTAGCCTAATGTATACAATTCTTTCCTTAATTCTGAATTTGACCATTCAACCTTTAATTAACCCTAGAACTGATGATTATATTTTTTCTAACTAATAAGCCATTTTTGCATGTTTTGTAATAAGTTTGATAATTATATTTTTTATCTTGATAAAAATGATAAAAAATATAAATATTTACGTATGGTTACCAAGTTGTAAATAAATTTGTTTGAATCGAGTTGTAGAATGATAAAAAAGTACTATCGCAAATAAAAAAATTAAATATTTTTCATATGTTACTTCTAAATTGAAAACGAACGCTTTACATGCCCAATAGGGCTACATCAGACCTTATACACCACGTAAAAAAGTGAGATAGTTATTATGTTATAAATTTTGTGCTGAGCTCAAAAAATATATACATATATATATACAGTTATAATACATCTAAATGTGTTTTTATAAGTGAAAAACTAAAAGTTTACTGTAAATATGGAAACGGCACATTGTTTTTATAATCATCTACACAATTTATATATACATTTTCCAGATAATTTTTCCAATTGAAAAGTTATAAAAGCATATTTAGAATAAAGAATATAATAATGCATATATTATAGAACTGACAATACTAATATCTTAACATAAACAAACCGAATGCAAAACAACTGATTCCCGTCAGACACCAAGATATAGCCGGCTCCTCGCCTTGAACAAGTGAATCTGGCCAACCTTCTTAACCCTGGAACCGTACACCTCAACTATTGTTACACTAACCGTACACTGGGGTACTGGGTTCCTCAAAAATAAAAGAGCACAATTTAATGAAATATTTATATTTTTATCAACAAATTATTTTTCTATGTTTATATATTCCTTTACAATGAAAATACTGTTATATTTTACTTTAGTGTGAAACACAACCTTTAAAAAAATGTTTTTTTTAATTAATTTTTTTAGCAGATTTGGCATTAGCTTTAGTTTAAAGTCATTTTAAAGAATGTTTTTTTAATTACCACTTTTACAATCAACAGAAAAAGTGTGTGTTTTACAAGTAAACTGCATACATTCGGCACATAAAATGGTGGTTTTTGTGTCCTTATTTTGGGGCAAACGTAGCATCTTCCAGCCCTCCAGTTGACGGGTTTTGCCTGTACTGGCACTTGCACTCCCAACTGTTCTGCAAATACAAACCTGATCCCTCTTCAAATTGATGTATTTTGTAGTCTTCGTTCTATCCAAGGCTTCATTAGGTCTTTTGCCATGGTAAATAAGAATTCTAGTCTCGACATTGGTGTCTGATTTGCCATATATGCATTATCTTTGTAAATAATGTATGAGTTCAAACTGGCACTATTTAGCATCCCATAAAACACACAGAGAGGCAATCTTCTTGTCTTCCTACTGCATGTATACTGAGCAGACATTTGATCCAATACATCAACTCCTCCTTTTGTTGAGTTGTAGAAATGGATAATTTCTGGCAGCGTAGAATTTTTCTGGATGCTAGAGCCTTGGTGCATATTTGACAGGAGTACAACAGTTTTGTTTTTCTTCGGCGCATATGAGACCATTGTCACCTGTCTATCAAATAAAAACACTGAAGATTCAACAGGTCTGTTTTTTTAGCATTTCTGGCGGAGTTTGTGGTTTATTCTTTCGCAAAGTTCCAACCATAGTCAGATTATGCTTTTCAAGCATGTCGTTGAAAAGTGGTACCGAGGAAAACCAATTGTCAACAGTAATATTTCGGTTAGTACCATGAATTGGTTCTGACAACTTTTCCACAAAATATATTGCTTGGGGTTTTCCCTCATTGTTCATTTTTTTACGAGTATATGGGATACCATTAACTATATAACCGTCAGAGTTACACAACATTACAATTTTAATCCCATATTTAGATGGTTTATTGGGGATGTACATTCGAAATGGGCACTTCCTCCTGAAGGCTAGCAGTTGTTCATCAATTGTACAATAGGCTTCAGGGATGTAGAGTTCTTTGCAATGCTGTATGAATTAATCCCATATTTCTCGGATTACGGCAAGAGGATCTAACACTTCTCTAGCAGCTCGAGTAGTCTTATCATCAAATCTTAAACTATTTATGAGGAATTAAAATCTCTTAAGAGGCATGACAGTTCTGGTAATCCGAAGCCTTCTTCGTTCGTGCCAAAGAATGTCAAGTGATGTGATTTTATTTTTCAGCTCCAAAATAAATGATAAGCCCTAATAAGGCTCTTAATCTCTGTTGGAGTTGTTTCTCCAGTGAGACTTTGGTTATTATATTGTATCTTTTGAACTTTAATCTCTTTGTTAGTGCGAGTAACCATCATATTTATAATATTTTCATTCAAAAACAAGTCAAAAATATGTACAGAATCTGTGACACCTTTAGCAGCTCCTTCTGGACGAGATCTAAATAAAATTATATTTCTCCTTGGTGTTATACCAGCTCTTGTAGGTGGGTTTGTTGACCAGCGGTACTTATTTTTCCAAAAAGTACTTTTCTTTTTAGTTTGACTACATTTTGCTGTCTGTTTGCATTGTCATCTTCAATATTTGTTTCATCATTGTCATTTTCTTTTCTTTGAGGTATTTCTTGTCTTGAAGTGGTAGGTACAGGCTCAATAGTTCCTTCCCTACTCCGTCTAATCCTTTTTCTGTTATGAACACTTTCAGACACTTCTTCATCTTCCTCCCTGTCATTATCAGATGGCAAGTATTCATCCTCCGAACCTTCGGGTGAAAAATAATCAGACAAGACCGTCATTCTCTACAAAGTCCATTTCGTTTTCAGAATCAGACTTATCTTCAAATATATCAATTTGAACAGGCTCTGATGGACGAAGCAGTTCATTTAAAATGTCTTCATCATTTTCTAAACCATCCATGGTCACATTTAACACTTAACAACTAAAAAAGCACACGTAGAACCAAATAAACAAAATATGTACACTGCAAGAAAAAGTAATCACTAACTGTACACCAGGGCACTGAGTGCCCCAAACCTAAAATATAGACAAAGAGCGATGCGTCACGTATGCGGCAAATATTGCATCTGACAGGTATTCAAGGACAGGCAAAAGTCACAGAATATGGCGGTTCTGCATGTTGTCAACACAAAACTGTAGAAAAATTAAAATTCCCTGGGGCACTGAGTACTCCGGTGTACGGTTCCAGGGTCAATCAGAGCATTCTTCTCAAAACATATGTTGTTTCAATAACGTAAGAAAGTATATATTCTTTTTCTAGATTGTCTGCTTTAAAATGAGACTAAATTTCAAGATATAGGTTCAGTTTTAGTAGCATAATAGCGTTATTTACAGAATGATTTTCAATTCGTCTGTAGACGTTTATCAGTTCTAGGGTTAACAGGTTTCAAATAGTTGTTCTTAACATATTTCATAAAAATGTACGGGTTTTGAGTTATTTAATTAATGTTTTTAATTACTGTAATATGTTAATATGGCTTCCATTTCGTAATAGAGTACAGTAATGAGTTAAATCAGTTTTGGTGAAATTAATCTTTTTACGGATGAGTAATGTACACAATTTCAACTTAGTCGGTTAATAGATATAAATTATTTGAAAAACCAATAAAAAATGGCAGATTTATATGCAACAATTAATTATACCATGCACATAAATGAGCACCAACTTATTGGTTGCCTGAAGGTTCATCATGTGTTCTCCACCAACATTCTCTCAAAGAAGTTTGTTTTAAGTAATTGTGCATGGATTCTAGTCTTAGACCAGACACCAACGGAGTAACAAGTACATCTATTAAATGGATTTACAATTATTAAATGTAACTATTGTTTTTATTTTGCTTCTTGCTTGACATTGACGATAATTTTGTGAATTAACGAATGAATAAAACTTTTAAATCTGGGCGTTAAGGATAGAAGACATGTTCATTACAGTAAAACCCCAATTATCTGAAATAAAGGAGGCTGAGGCTGTTTTTGATAATCTGAGGTTTCGATTTTTAAAGGTGTTATTTTAACATTAAAAATTCATTTTCTTGCATAAATGTTTAATAAAAGGTACTGCTGTACATAAAAATAGTCTATATATAAATAAAAACTTACAATAATCATTTAGTTACAAAATAATCTTTCTGGCCGCGATGTCCTGCTATTGTTTAATTAATAGTATATGAGTTGTGGATTCCTCGTCACTGTTCACTTATATCGTACTGACAAAAACACTAAAATAACTGAGAATAAACTGACTTGGAAACTATTAAAATCGTATACGAACTACCGAACTGAACATTACTTTTACTGCACTTCCCTTGTCTATTGGCAAAAACTAACTGATTGTTGACCAGATGTATTTTTTTTATTTTCGGCCGGGAACTGGACTTTGACCTAGGACTATAGGGCGGGCTGCTGGTGTTACAGTGGTGGGCTATAGGACGGTTGACTCACGTTATTTCAACCACTTCCACTCCTCATAGCGTCTTCTTGGGGGAATATAAACAAACAATTGACGGGCTAAGTGTAAATATTTTTTCCTTGGTTCTTTTCCAATAATCCAAGTTTCCGATAACCGAAGTTCCGATAATCGAGGTTTTATTGTATATTCTTCTTATTATAGAGGTCCTATAAGATTCTCAATATGAAAAAGGGCTATCCAGAAAGCAAAGAACGTTTTGTTATAACTTATTAAAAACAAAAAAGCACTTTTACAACATTACAAGAGACCTTAGTCACTGTTGCTGTTGAGGGACTTGTTGTATTGTGGAACTATTTTTATGCTGGTGTTGTAGTCTTCAGCCGCCAAAGATGAAAGTTATACTATATTGCTTCTCTAAGATTTTCATTGCTCTCAAATGGTTTTCCTCTTAAAAATTGCTTTAGTTTCGTAAACAGTGGTTTCCAACTCCGTGTCAGATCAGCGCTGCACAGAGAATGTTCAAAGATTTCTTGCTTAAGTCTTCTAAGTTCTTCCCATGTTTGTGCACTATCAAGAATGAACGCGGGTGGATTATCATGGATCTAAAAATATCTTTAAGGACAGCATTTCGCAATTTTTTTCAGAATTTTGGAAGAAATTAAATAAATTAAAAATTCAACAAAATGATTACAAATATTTAATTGAGAAGTCATTTTATTCATTGGATGATTTTTGTGCTCCGATAGTTAAATTTAGATTGATGCCACTATATTATAAACTTTCAATTTGTTTGTACTTTTTTTATTCATGCAATTTGTCATATTGTAGAAATAATTAATAATATTAACTGTTAGTTTGTTATGATTATTTTACATTATTAATGTTAGTTTATTATTCTTGTAGACACTATTTACATGTGTGCAGTTTGCTGTGTACCGGAAACCTGTTTACATGCCCAAAGTGAATTAATCAATTTTTTCAATCGTTCTTTTCAGTATTTGGACCTATTTTTTTTAATAATATTCCTAATGATATAAGAAAATTACTTCCTTGCGACTTTTTTTTGCAAAACTCCAACTGGTTATTAACAAATCCGGATATTGATTTTCTTAACTGCAACTTAATATGAAAATAGTGAAATAGTTAATCTTGTCTCTTCCACATTATAATAATTCTTTTAAAACTTTTTTGTTTATTACTTTACACTAAATCTATTCCAACACTTTAAGTTAATCAAGAAAATGTTATTTTTAAAGCAAGTGCTTCAGGTTATCAGCTAATTAATAATGATTGTGTCCATAGTTTATGTTCAATTGTAATCAGTTGTTTATGATACAATAAAATGAGCTAGAATCAATTTTCTTTTTAATTGTAAGTTAAATTAAGTATATTTTTTTCTAGTGGCCACATTACTAGTAACAGTGGCTACTCAATTTCCATTTTTTACTTTGTAAAAATTGTTGTTTCTTTGAAGTAAATAAATTCATTTATTCATATATATGCATTTATAAATAAATAAGATTTTTTCTTATAGTCTGATGTATAGAGGTTATTATTTTCTAAATAAATCCACAACATTTTAATTGTTTTGTTTAGATAAAGAAGTAATCATTAAATATTAGATTTTTAGATGTGTTTTATTGATTTAAGTTGTTTGTTTTAGGAATCTTTAAAAATTATAGAAAAGCTGAATAGCCAACATGACGTTGAGAGTAGTGCTCATTACGGCTTGACAAAGTTTTCTGACCTATCCCCAATAGAATTCATAGAGCATAAGTTGCAAGCTTCTTTATCCCAACGTGTGCTGAAGCATCATGGCCACCGTGTTAGTGAGGCCTATCGGCGTCATAGCCATCAACTCACTTACAACCATATCACCAAGCGTTCTATTGGAGGTGTAAGCTTACCTGACAAAGTGGATTGGTTAGTGATTTTCAGTTTGAAGTTTTTTAGGTAACAAGAGTGTAACTCAATGCCTAGAATTTTAAGTAAATTCTTAATTTTCCAAACATCTGAAATCTTGCAATAAATAAAATACAAATATAACAATAAAAGTAATATACCACCAGTTTTGGCCAAACTAAGATATTAATGCTTTTTATGCTAAATAGAAAATCATAAAATACAGTTAATTGTTTGATATAATGAAAACTTTAACTAGATTAAAGCAGGAATACTTACTAAGCGGTCTTTGGGCTGCATGCGGCCCTTAACACGATTTTTGCGGCCCTTAAAACTTTTTAGAACTGCAATGATTTATTTAAGTTACAACCGCTTTACTATTTGTATAAGCCAACAACAAATGCTTAGAACGGTTTGTCTTTGTTAAAGTGTACTATATAATAAATTAATAGCACTGAGACAGACAAAATGCAAGCTAAAAAACATACAAAAAACTGTATGTGTATGTACTTGCGGCCCTAAGATTATTTTGAGAAAAATAATAAGGCTCTTCGTGAAAACCTACTGAGGAACCCTGGATGTTTTTTTTTTTTTTAGTTCTATAAAACCACTGTCAATAAAAGATAATCTCAGTTAATGGCAGAGGACACATGAAAATCAATACAAACAAGCAATTCATAGTCAGATGTTTGCCATAATATATTGCAAAAATGTTCGTTTACAAGGTGCCAAAAATGTCTAGAACCAGCATTATATTTTTTTAACCATTATAGTTAAAATTTTCAAATCTAACACATCAATGCTAAGTTAAAATAATATACTTTTTGATGCAACTTTCAATTTTTATCAAGTCTTATGTAAGAGAGTAAGAAGGAGTAAGAAGAAAATCTTAAATGAGAGCATAGGTAAATTTGTACATCAAATTAATGGTCTTAATCTGGAGAATACAATGACACAGAGCCGACTCATAAATGTTGTTCCTTTACAAAATGGTGGAAGTTTAAATTACATCTTTGAGCTTGAGAAAACATTTCTTCTTTAGTTGAGCAATTTTATATGGAAGCAGTAACTTGTAAAACATTGATATATGCCTAAATATACTTTTGTAAAGATATTTGTTTGTCATTTCTGGGGTATATGGCAATTTATATGGCAATCCTTATGTTCCTGAGGAGTCACAAAAATATCTTAAAGAAAGAATAGATAGTTATATATCAAATTAAAGTTTTTATTTGGAGAACACAATTTCACAAATCGGATTCTAAAAGGCTAGTTCTACTACAAATGTACAAAGTTGAGCTTGTAAAAAAAAATTAAATATTCTCAATGGAGATTAAAGTCCTTATATCGTCAGCCTAATTAGCAAAGGTCGTAACTCCAAAAAAGCAAATTTTACAGGAGAGTAAAAAAACTGTTTCCATGACAACCACATCAACTTTTATAAATGGTTTTTATTTTTTATTTAAGTATAGTTGCCAGTACACAATATGATGTATGTTTTATTAAAAAATAAAGCATCACAAAATTATTTTTGGAGTTACGCCCTTTTCTATTTAAAATACAATTTATTTGTGGAGTTACGACATTTTCTCACATAACATCTTAAATTTTTTCATAGCTATTTTCAGGGCTATGCAGGTAAATACATATTAAATACAGTAATCTTTGTAATTAAAAGATTTTATTAAATACAATTAAAATATTTGTAGCTATGTACTATCAATTGAAGTATTAAGACGACTTCTTCATGTCTGTTTACTGTTTACGAATGTCTGTTTACTGTTAATTGTTCACGAATGTCTGTTCACTCCCATAACAAATTATCATAAAAAGAATGAAAATCAATTGGAATGGTTTTTTTCAACTCCTGGAGATCATCAAACTTGCGCTTTTTTATCTTTAACCTGTCTTTGTACAAGGCAGGAATATCACAAGTCTCTCTGGGCACTATTTCCAATACACCCCGGATCGGAAGTTCAGTGTAATCATCTGTAAATCGTAGCTTGTGCTTTAACCCATCTTTGTCATATTTTAATGCACGAATGTCGGTTACACAAGGATCCCCTACCTTCCTTCCCGGTCTAATAGACTTGAAATGCTTTAGGCTTTCATAGTTTTTGAAAAAGGTGTGGTCGAGGTATGTCACTGAGTATGGATTAGGCTTGATTCTGGCTTTCTCTATGGCTTTAACATAGTCAATCGGCACATTGAAAATCTTATTTCTGGTCTGCCTTTCAATACTGGAATGGACTGAATCAGCTTCCATTTGGGTATGCCCCTTTTCTAGGAATTTTTGCTCGATTGTAATGTTCAGTAGTTTGGCTAAATTGGCTAGCCCATTTGCTAAAATTGCATTACGGTTTTGATACGTACATCCGTCACTGTATATAATAATACTCTTGATATTAGGAGGCAAAGGACATTGCTTACGGATAAAATCACAAATTGCTGACGTGAATTCATTGGCTGTGAGGCCTCCCTCAGACTCGTTCCATACATAACAATGCACGTCTTTTGTTTTTAAGTTGAAGAAAGATAAGTTATGCACAGCTAATTTAGTTTTGTAATACAGACTTGATACATTAGATTTTGGACACAGCAATACACATTACAAATCCATAGTAAAAACATGACTATCAGTAGTTTCCTTGTCTGCTTGTTTTTCGTTCCTTGCTTCTTCTTTTTTTACCATGTGTACTGCGTAAACTTCTTCAGTTATATTTCCTGTGCGATAGCCAACGCAAATGTCGCATTCATCTTTTTTAGGTCTGAATAAACTGAGATTATTTTCTTCAAACACGTTCAAAAATTTTGCAATTGAAACAATTTTAACATTGTTCTTTTCACAACACCATCGACAGTACTCTCTGTACAAATCTTGTTTTGAGGTCCAGTTGGGTTCTAGATAAAGTTTTGATGAGTTTTTTCTACAATAATGAGATTCCATTTTTGATAAACTTAAAAAACAAGTCCAAATTTTCATTTGGTTCAGAAAATATTTTTCTCCTGGATTCGGAAATCCTTTGGTACTTATTACCTTGGCTTGTTGTAGTTGGCATAAGATCAGCGGTGTTAGGGTTTTCTTGGGCATCAAATTCGTTGAAATTGTCATCTTGATCTTCCATAATGCTGGATTTTTTCCAATTTCGCAAAGCTTTTTCCCCAATCCCCAATGTCCCCAAAAACATTTTTTTACAAATACGGAATTTTTCTTGGTTTTTTTCTAAGAAATATATGTACGAATTTTCTCTTCTACTTGAATCTACGTTTTTCCTATCCCTTGCCCTTGATGTGGGTCGAACAATAACAAGAAGATTCAAATAAGTTTTCTTTTCTTGCCATGACATTTTCCAAAATTTCTTGAAAATCTTCTCCCTATCTTCATCTGTTATCATGTTACATTTAATTTGCATTTTATTTTTAAGTTTGCACTGACATCTCTCTTTCATTTTACGTTCGTCTTTTGGTACATCATATCTCCATTTTCCATCCTTAAATGTCTTTCCTGAATACGATCTTCCTTTTTCCCTTGCTGCTTTGTTACGATTTACAAGCCAATCCTCTTCATTTACATGCTGTCGTTTCCTCCTTTTCCTTTTTTTCACAATGTCTATAGGCTCGTTATTTTCATTGACTGAATTTGCTCCAATGTTAGATAATGGTAATGGCAATACTTCATTACCACTACATTCATTAAGCGTGGATCTCGGGTTCTCACCGTCTAAATTTTCATCTGAAGAAGAAGGCTTATAGTCAGGATCGTCAGGGTCCATGTCCATTGAAAGGGATGCATCATCAATAATAGGCCTAGGCCTACTAAACAAAATATTGGTAAAATTGTCTCCATTACCATTTTCTTCTTTTTCCTGATTCACAGTCCAATTCCCATCCTGTACCTTTTTAACTAGACACAACTGTAAAGTTTCCTCCTCTTCAATATTAGTATCATCAAGCTTAGGCCTATTTCCAGCATCCATTTCTGGTTCTCCCATAGTCAAATTAGGATCATCTTGTCCCTCAGTGGAAAATAGAATATTTTCATCAAGTTCAAAGTCTGACACATTTATATTTGGCACATCAATATGAGAATCATCATTACTAATGCATTGGACTTGGTCTTCATAAGAAAGAAAATAGGGTAAGTCATTGTTTAAATCTAAACTTAAATTAGGTAGCTCTGTAACTTCACTAGTTTTTAAGTCCAAATTAGAAATAGTAGTTCCACTTTCATCAACAAGCAACATATTTTCAGCCATGATTGCAGTATTCAAAACTTCATTTTCGATTTGAACTAATTTCTTATCATTTAATTCTTTTAGTTTTTGCATAATTTTATCTTTTCTTGAAGCCATTCTGGGTAAATTTCTAGAAAACATAGTAACTTATTACAAGGACTTATCTATAAGGCCTATAACCACCGGTAGGCCTATCTAAAACAATGAATTTTAACGTAATAGACTTGGAAAATTAAAATAATTGCAACTAACGTACGTTAAAAGACCTCTAGAGTTAAATTATCAGTTTGAAAAAGCCTTTAAACAGAAACATAATAAAACCGTGTACGTTTTTTTAATTTAATGGATTTTTACGATCATGCCGACCTCAAGTTATTATTGTTTATTTTTGTTTTGATATAACATATTTCATCTGAGCTGAGTATATCAGCTAATTATATAAGTTAGAGAAAACCTAAAAATAAATAAAATATTCACAGATGGACCCAAAATGTAGCATTTCCATTGAAAAAGTGGAGTTAAGACTTTTGCTTATAATACTCATTAAAAAGCAAAAGACGTAACTCCACTGTATAATTTTTGAGGTTATTTAGTTGCTTCAAAATTATTATTTTTATTATTATACCTTATAATAAGTTACTATGGTTGTTAAAATTACTAATAGTAAGTTCACTTAGGCACAATAACCACTAACACAATCCACATCACAGGTTAACAAAGGCACTGCAACACCATCAAACATGTCAGTGAGACTTTCTCATAGACTACCGGAGTTAGGACTGTTGCACATTAGTGTTTAGAGGCATTTGGAGATACGACTTTTGATAATCAGTATTTTAAAGCAGAAAGCATTTTTTTTTAGATACGACCATAATATTAAGCATTGGGCAATAGCATCACAAAGGCTGTGTCCAAAAATCTCAAAAATGACAAAAAGTGGAGTTACGACCTTTGCTAATTAGGCTGACGATATGGAAAACTTTTTGTACATACATAGTGGTTTCTCAGTAACCCATTAAAAGAAAGAAATATAAAGAAATCGTTTTTCAAACAGATTAATTTTATACATGTCAACTACTGCTGTTTTATGTAGTGTGAACCTTTTATAGTTGGATTTGTGTCATTGTATTCTCCAACAAAGACATTTAATTCAATATAAAAATCAATCTATTCTCTCTTTAAGGTGTTTTTGTGACTCCTCAGGAACCAACCCCCTGATATGATACACTAGTATGATCAACAAAAGATAGTTGAATATTAGGGATGGGTCGGTTCCGGTTCTCGGTTCCACCGGTTCTTGGCAGAACCGAGAACCGGCGAGGTCAACCGTACGTAATGACGTAAAAAGGATATTCTGTTTGTAATGCATTTAGTTTTTGTTTCAGCGCTGTATTAAATTAGTTAAATAATTTTACAATAAAAAATTAGTTTCAATTAATTTAATTAATTTACTTGGTGCTTGTTACTCGAGAGTCAATAAGTTATTGCCATTGCTAAAACAAAACTATCAGCCACTGAAAAACTCTTAAGCGCAGAAGAAATAGTCCCCAGATTAAAAAGCAAATAGTGAGTGTAATGTAAATTATGTCCGTTTAAATCATAAGTAAATAATAGCTTAAACTTAGTCAAAACCATATTTACTGCAAATAGTTCATGTTATGAATGATAAATTTGTTAAATTTAAAAATATCAGGCCTCATAATCTGGCTTGCAACAAGTATACAGATGGCGATCCGCCATGCCACTGGGGTTATTTCCAACTAACGATCGATAAACAACAGTTAGAAAGTATGTTGGTAGTGGGGAGGGAAGCATTGGATAAGTGGTTGAAAAGAACAGTTTGGAATTCATTTGAGAACGGTTCGTTAGTTTTTCTTCGCCAAACTGTTTTTTTAAGCAGTTGGGACATTTTTGGAGCCACCTCTAATGGCGGATGAACACTATTTCCACTACGACAATGCTACGACGCATCAAACAGACAGACAACAGTCGTGAGTCGAATCTAAATCTACGTCAGTCTATCTCCATCAGTGTTTGTGTGTCCAGTTCGTGTGAGTTGTGGCTGTAGGTTTAAAAGTGAAAATAATAATAAATTGGTGCTTTTGTAAGGAAATATTGGTAAAACTGGAGGAGACATGACACAAGCGATTTTGGCCAAAAAAAATTTTTTTCCCCATGATTTCGACCTGCTGAACACGAATCCGCAAACCGTTTTCCGCGGAAACTGGCGGGGCTCCAGTTTTACCGAAATATTTTAATTGGAACTAAATTCACGAAAATATTCTTTTTGGTTTACAGTTTACTCTAACCAAAACTAATTGAGGCAATAATTAGTCAATATAATATAGTCATTCAATCTTTATTAATTTTTTTTGTACCTGTGATACAATGTTATTATTAAACAAGCTGTATATCTTTAAGTTTCCATTACAGAAGGAACATAATATTGCATGATATTGTGTGCTTATTTTGACATTTCATTAAAGATATAAACAGAAAATAATAAAGCTGTTGCTGTTATGCTTAACCTGTTGTAGAGGTTAAAGGACTAGGCCTAGTTTTCAAACAAACATATCTTGTAAAAAGTGACGTCTTTAAATCTAGGCTAGGCCCTAGGCAAGTATTTAATTCTAATATACAGCTGTCTAAATTGCAAGAAATTTTAAGTCATAGGCTCATTCATTAAAAAATTACACTTGAGTACAATAACTAGGCTAGGACTAATTTTTATAAAATAAAAGCACCAATTTTGTTTGTCTGAAAAAAGTAATATACTGTTTAGTGTGGCCCAGTTATCATTTTATTTTTGTTGTTGAGTTTACTTTAAAATTGCAACTCTTAGGCCTACCTGATCTAGGTGAAATTATAGGTACCGGGCAAAATTTCAATATGGGTCCGTCAGTAAACGAATATCAACTTTCTTCCAACCAACTAGTGCTCTGATTTTTTCGTAAAATGAATAACCTTACAACTAAAAATAATTCAATGATACTAAACAACTCCCAAGTTTTTCGATCAATAGGTCGATATATCAACATTGCATACAGTATATGCATTGAAAAATGGACAAGTTAGTAATATTTAATAATAACCCTAATAGTTAAGGCCTATAGCGTACACTGGGTCACATTATAACGGTTTTACTGAATTAAAAAGAAAAGACTTGTGAATTGTGATATTTTTCCAGGCTTATGAATCATTGACAATTTTAAGTGCTAAAAGTTGTTTATTACTGATTGGCTTGTTATGGCTTCTGCAGTTTGGAAATATTTTATCATAGACTCTTAAAGTGGAGATGATAACTATGCAAAGTGCAACCTTTGCTCCAAACTTATATCTAGAGAAGCATCAAAATCAACCTCCAACTTGAAGAAACATCTCATCACTCAACATAATATAAATTTTAAAAAGAATAAAAGTACACCCACCCCTGCAAAACAACAGAAGCAAGAAGCCCCAAATACAGCTAGCTACTGCTTCAAAATCAGAATGCAAATTTCTGGACAGATTTTTTCAGCCTGTGGAGAAACCCTCTACTAGGCCTAGATGTTCAAGTCCTCTGTCAATCTTAACGGAAGATGAAGAAGACGTTGATGACCCTGGCACCATTCTTCAACCAGACTCATCAACTTTTGTCATGGGATCACCCTCAAGCAGTATTTCCCAGTCTTCTGAAGCGATTTCTCCCACTCAAAGCCTACCTTCCTCTGCATCTCTCATAAGTCCTGAACCAAAATGCATCAAAAGGCCTATCTCAAACAAACATCAACCTACTCTCTATCAAGTTTGTGATAAGGCTGCAAAATTTAAAGTGAATGACCCCCGCTCTAATAGAATTTCGAACTTGATCGCCCAGATGGTCTGTCTGGATATACAACCTTTGAGCCTAATCGAGGTTTTCGGCAACTAATAACTCACTTGGAACCAAGATACACAATGGTTTCTCGGAAATCACTAGGGAACAAAATTATATTATTAACAAACACCTTTTCAAACTCTTTGATTTGATTTAAACTCGTAAATGTTACTCATAATTACAGTAGCTATTTAAACTTTACATTTTTCATAAAATGAAAGAACTTCTATCAGAATAGTAATTTGTAAATAGTAACGTCACTCTGTTTTTTTCATTTTAATTTTTTCAACACACGTTGTTTTAACTACAAATATAATGTTCTTGAATTTTAAACAAAGATGACCTAAAAATTGTATTAAATATTTTTTAGAGTCTTTCTTAGGATGTACTTTTTGACACCTTGGTTACCTAATGTCAGCAAAGACTTAAGAATATTGTAATTGAAAGGGTTCTGTTTATTTTATAAGATCTCATTTCATGTGGTATTTAGTAATAAAAATTTGTCTACTTGTATTTATTATGTTCTTTGATTTGATTTAAACTCGTAAATGTTACTCATAATTTCAGTAGCTATTTAAACTTTACATTTTTTATAGGTAAGGAATTTTTTTTATATCCTAGTTTAATTTTACAGGGTCAGTTTCAATTTGATCTTTGTCATATTT
This sequence comes from Stictocephala bisonia, assembly GCA_035578905.1. Taxonomy (NCBI): domain Eukaryota; kingdom Metazoa; phylum Arthropoda; class Insecta; order Hemiptera; family Membracidae; genus Stictocephala; species Stictocephala bisonia. The sequence goes on along the minus strand of JAQJVL010001068.1, from coordinate 197,695 downwards.
TTAATAAAGTATATATTTCTCCACAAAAAAATCGTTTCATTGTTTCTGTAACGAAAAAACTACAGATTTGATTGTTTTGATGGAGGGGGAAGAACCGGAACCGAGAATCGAAATCACGGAACCGGTATCGGAACCGGAACCGAACAAATCTGGAACCGGCCCATCACTATTGAATATCTTAACAAAAAAATTTTTAGATACAGTATCAATGTTTTACAAGTTACTGCTTTACTTAATTTACAATGGCTCAACTAACTACTAAATGTTTTATCAAGCTCAAAAATTCATCATTCAATTCATCGACTATTCAAAATTTCTTTTTCATTTCATTGCGGTTACGTGAAACAGTTTAACTATAGCAAACAATTTATTTAACCGATGCAAAGTTGGCGGAACACATCCGACAGTCGTTTTGGGGACAAATTTACCAACGGATGATGAGATAGTTTAGAATTTCTTCTGACTCCTTTTGTGCCAATTTGACGACAAATTGATAGTTGCTTCAACATTTACATTTCTTTATTTAGCATTGATGTGTTAAATTTAAAAGCATAATCTGTAATTGTTAAAAAATAAAATGCCAATTCCACACTTTTTTTAGACTTCCTGTTTAACTGGCAACTGTTTGCATGCAGATATGATAGTACAAAACCAAATAAAGTCACACATTATCTTCTCTATTCTGTAAAACTATCTTATTATAAATAGTTTTGTCATAACATTTTTGTCTGCACAAAAGAAAATTAATTTACTTTATAAGAAAAAAATATCTTAATAATATTATCATAATGTTACAACTGTCTACAGATCCGAAAAAGTTTGGTTGACAATGGGTAATTTTTAAATAACAAGGAATATTATTTGTATTGTACGACAATTGTACGAAATATTTCATCTAAAGAAGAGGTACGGTACTGGTAGGGACTATTGAACTATTGAACTCTACTAGTAGCCAAGTTTACATACGCAATGTAATTCATCATAAAGGTGTTGTAATAAGGTCCCAGACATAAAAAGAATAACTTATGAATGTTTTATATATGCTCCAGATTCCGGTAACTGTGGATGAGGAAGGTATTTTATTGTATTTGTTTTAAATGTATAAATAGTAAGGGCTAGGCTGTGAATAAAATTGGGATAGTAAATAAAGTTTTTATTTAAAGGAGAGATAAGGGCGCTGTGACCAGTGTTTACAATCAGAAGGACTGCGGAGCATGTTGGGCATTCAGCACTGTTGAGACGGTGGAATCTATGAACTTCATAAGAACAGGTGTTTTGCAAACTCTCAGTGTTCAAGAGGTATTTGTTTGCATGTCACTGTTAACAATATTTTATTACTGTCTATCTTCGCCTACATATCTGCATTAAAGTGTATACAATATCTAATCGAGAAGTGTTTTAAACGTTAGTCTCCTGAAGTATCTTCAGATTATTTTTGACATTTAATAGCTGAATAGAAAATAGGTGTGATATTCATTTATGACATTTATTTTTAAAGAGGAATTTTTGTAGATTTGACCAAGGTTACACCACTAAAATAGTTCAGAGAATGGAAATAGCACACCAATCCTGTGACCCTCCGAATCTCAATATCAGATGGATTACATACCACTTCTTTCCCATTCCTCAACTATCAGCAAGCTCTATGTATAAAAAATGTGATGAATTTGATTAAAATCTGTGTGTTGCACTGTGTTACTCCCCCACCACTGCCACCTACCCAGAAACAATTTAAGCTGAGAAACAATCAGTCACTACTAACCTGAGGAAAGTGCCAGCGGCACTGAAAATATGTTATTTTATAGATATTTTTATCTGTATTTAATGGACGTCCTGTCACGTAACTAATGCTGATGCCCTTTCTCTCCCATTAACTAATTCCTAGCCTAGTACCATTAAACCTAACCTTAAATTTATAGCTGAAATATATCCTTACCTGAGACTAGCTTGCCACAAAGTGAAAATGGGTTGCCACTATTAGATTAAACACACAACAAAAACTCGGAAGATTTCAGCGGGATCACAGTATCTTCCGGTTTTATTCATTTTCAAAATCGGAAAAATTGTTTCCACTGTCATTATAACAAACCAATAGCACTAATAAATCTGTTATTTATGAAATGCATAGATTTATCCATTTATTTTCAAAGATTGATGTCACCCAACGCACATTTGGAATTTGGAATAATGTGTAAATTATGATAAGGAAGAGAAGGATTGTTGGATATTTTCCATAATAGCAAATGGATTCCGCTATGATGGAAAATGTCCAACAATCCCTGTCTTCCGGATAAATACTCTTATCATTATTATGTTTAAAAAATAAAGGTGTAAATTATGATGGGAAGTATAATATATGATATAATACCTTTTTAATATTTATAAGCTTTTTATATTTTCCAGACAATTGACTGTGCTCGCAATGGCAATCTTGGGTGTAATGGAGGAGATACTTGTAGTCTTGTAATGTGGCTAGCAGATAACAAAATAAAACTGGAACCTGAAAAGGCTTATCCTCTATCTCTCAAGGATCAAGTTTGCAAGCTCAACAAGATGTGAGTTGGCCTACTAATTCATTATTCAATCCAATTATAGAACAAACATTGGTTGTTATTAAAAAAGAGGTAAAACAAAAAAGTACACTATTAAAAAAGGATACTATTCTGTTAAAGAATTTTTTGATTACCAAAACTTCATTTAAGCTCATTCTTTTAACTAAGTATTCTAATCTGTTCTATTTAATTATACTGTGCATATAATTTATTGTTGTACTAATTGTTTTAGTTAAGTCATTATTAGTTATAGTTTTAAAAATATTGACATGTCTTATATTTTATGAAAATTGAATATGATGCAATAAAATCTTAATGTGAATCTGAACCAGGGACAAAGCAGGTGTATACAAGACATGCATTGACTCCCTAAGTTGTTCCAGCAATATGATGCTTGTATATTATTCTTTAAAAAAAAAACAAAGATAACAAACAGTTCAACTTAAGTTTATACATAGATGTTCATGAACCCACCCCATACATGTACAGCCGTATAGACTCACCCTCTTACCACATACACGTACAGTGGTATTGATGGGTGTATGTGTACAGTAGTTAGCACAGCTATGTACTATTATCGCTAGGTTTTAAGATTAGCTGCTGTTTTTGTAGATGTTCTAAAAAACATCAGCGACCAATCTAACAATACTCTCAGCTACTGTGGATGATCATTGTAGTGAAGTTTTACACCATTTAGAAGGATGTTAAATTTTTTATTAGCTAGACGGTTGCTTAGGTGAAAAAAGCCACTTCGGTTTTAATGGGTTAGGATTAAGTTTCCAGGTTCTAAAAAAGGCCATTTGTGAGTGTTTCTTCAATAGCTCTGAAATTCTTGTGTCGATAAACTAAAGCAATATCATCTGCATATACGAATTTTCTAGACTTTGTGATCTGGATGTCAGTGGTATACACATTTAATAAAATCGGAGCAAGTACAGACCCCTGTGGCCGACCATCCTTCAGCTGTCTAAAAGAGTTTTCTTCACAACCGAGATAAACTTTTTTTAGCCTGGCACTAAGCATTGTCTTCAAAAGTCGCAAAAGAAAGGTACAGGGAAGGAGGCTGAAGAACTGTAACAACAAACATCTGCTCCATACTGTAATATAAATCACTGTAAGATCAATAAAAGCTGCAGATGTTTTCAATTTCTTTTCAAAGCTTTTTCTTGTTAAGCCAAGTCAGAGCTAGGATCTGGTTACTACATGTTTGGCCAGAGGGAAAAGCTGCCTGCTGAACTGCTACATTTGAATTAAAAATGGGTGATATTCTGTTGTATAACAGCATTTCCTCAACCTATAACAAACACCAAGAAGAGGTATATGTTGATAACTTTCCACTTGATCGGGATCTTTGGCAGATTTCAGAACAGCTATCAATTTTGATTGCAGCAAACTTACCTTAGAAGAGTAGTAGTAACATACACAAAAGAAACACAAAATCATACAAATTTTCTGTGCCACTGGCACTTACTTCAGGTGAGTAAAGAGAAAGAGAGGGGGAGAGAGAGAGAGAGAGAGACTCAAGGTCTTCTAAGGTAAGTTTGCTGATGTCCTATCTCTCCAATATACTAATTCCTGGCCTAGTGTCCTTAAACCTAACCTACAATTTTGATTGCATAAATTCTTTAGGAAAATTGCTTGTATATAGTATCTTAACTCTTAACGTACCAGGTCAGGTTTTTGTCACACTTTGTCCCAGGTCCGGTCTTCCAGACCTCTTAACCCTTATCACTCAGCTGTGCTCAGTTCGTGGCCCACACACGTTCTGTCTGTCCTCGGATAAGAATATACTAGGAATGTCTCATCACCGCGGCTGTGCCTGCTCCGTGGCCGGTCTGTGTGGACTGCCAGCTCGGACGCCATCTTCCTTGTTTATTTACTGGGCTCGGATTTAAATACCTTAAATGGACATGGCCAAGAAAATCATGTATCTTTATTGATTAATTTGAGTGAGTTAATCGTGTTGTAAGATTCTGCAAATCTTTACTATAATCAGTTACATGTTTATATTTAATAAAATCATACTCCTAACACATAAACAATTATTTTAGAATTTTAAATTAATGTAATAGTCAGGTATGTTTTTATACAAAAAACAACATAATTGCTTTACAATATAATAGTTTTCAATACGATACCTATTTTTTATGATTCCGGAAATAAAACAATTATAAAGATTTGATTTAAAAGTTTAAAACTTGCCATAAATAGTGTAGGACTAGGTCAAATAATTGAATAGAGGGGAAGAGGAAATTCACACGGTTCAGTGGGAGACGTTTTTGTGCTATCTCGTTATCTTTAGGGACCCTCCCACATTCCGAGTCAGGTCTATTATTGTGATGTCTCCTTTTACTGCCTGCCAGCTGTTATCACATGCTGGTATACTGTTTATAAATACGTCAGTCTGATTTATAGGTCAGTGACTCGCACTTCCTTTGCTATCTACAGTACATTCACTGAAAGATCGTAATGTGGTGGTGATTTCTAGATAACAAAGCAATGCACCAACTATTGGTATATTATAGGATTTACCATTATAGAAAATAATAATTATTATCATGAAAGATAATAAGTAAAATTGACACTAATAATCTAATAGTTGTAAAATAATTACTCTAAATAATTTACAAAACTGGTTATATTTCGGTTCACAATACATAGCAATTACCTTTGCTTTTTTGATGTGGAAAAGATAATAAGTAAAATTGACACTAATAATCTAATAGTTGTAAAATAATTACTCTAAATAATTTACAAAACTGGTTATATTTCGGTTCACAATACATAGCAATTACCTTTGCTTTTTTGATGTGGAAACTCTTGAAATGCTAAAAGTTTTATTATTACACTCACATAGAAACAAACATGATGAGGAAACCGCATATACAGTAAATTACAACAAATAGGTTTATTATCGAACAAAGGAGTAATTAAAAAAATTAATAATCAGACAATTATACATAATTATTGACTTACAGATAAGGAATATTGACCTATATGTCGTAATGAAGTTATCATTTTAAATGAATCAATAAAATAAAAACACTATAATAAAATAATAAAAAACATTTACAAAACTTACAAAGAACTCATGGACTATGTTTCATTCCATCCAAAAAAATATTGTATTCATTTTTTTTAATTGTTGACGTTGAATTTTATAATTATAATATGGCAAATTAGTTTGTACTTACAAAGCAACAAATAAAAACATGAACATTAGTAAAAGAAATTGATGGTTAGAAAATATATGATAAAAACTAATAAATTAGACAATCTACATAATTATTAATAAAGTAGTAATAAAAAAAATATAAATGAAACAACATTATGATGTACCAAATATGATAAAACATTTCACAAAGTATTAATCTAGTCAAAATACATTAAAACTGAAGAGCATACAAATTAAAAAAAGTTTATCATTTTTAAATTTAAATAAAACTTTACATATGAAATATTGTTTCAATCATAATAAAAATTAATGTGTTTGATTATTTGAATTTCTTGTTTGTATGGTAGCTTTCAAAACATATTCCTGGGTGAAGCCCAGGGTTACTAGTACATGTTTTACATAAAAACCTTGTTCTTTTTCGACCTTGAGGAGTGTTTCTATCACTGCATACAGTGCAATCTCTTTTCTTTCTCCCTTCGAGTTCATATATACAGTGAAGCTTCCCGTTTAGCCTTTCGTCATCTACCTCATTTGAAGGTCGTCCCCTTTTTCTAGTGTTTTTGGTGTCACCGACTAGTTGTTGGATGAGGTTTTGCCTGAAGTTCCTTTGACGTATACCCCGTGATCCCTCATCTCTGGTGGTACTAAAAACTATGTACGAATTAACAACTGCGACTTCCAGCATCCAAAAGAACATTTTTCTCCACCATTTTATCGCCTTCCTTGAAAAACTGTATGAAGATATATAATGGTCTGCAAGGTCAACTCCTCCCATATTCTCATTGTATCGGCAGATCACCTTTGGCTTGGATATTACTTCATCTATTCCTCTCTTGACAATTCTTTTTATTTCTTCGGTACCGTTGTCATATAGTGTAGACAGCATAATAACTTCCCTCATATCCTTCCACTGTAATAATAACATTTTATCTTCTTTTCTGTAGGATAAAATTTGACCCCGCTTCAGTGATTTCTTTTTTTTTTAACACTTGTAGGCAAGCCCTTTCGACTTCTGTTTATTGTGCCAGTCAACTGAATTTCTTTGTCGTACAATGCGTTTGCTAGTTCTACACTGGTGTAATATCTATCGGTATAGACTTGCAAACCTTTCAAACTACCATAGGATTGTTCCATTTTTTCAATAAGAGTGAGTACTACTCTACTTGTCATTAGCAATTCTGGCCTGACTAAAAACATATTTGTACCTTTGCCTATGCATGGCTCAATACCACATATGTAACCAGTTTTCGAGTCAGAAACTACAAAAACCTTTAGCCCCCACTTTTGCGGCTTGTCCTTATTGTAAACTTTAAAGACGACTCTTCCTTTAAAGCCTATTGTACTTTCATCTACACTCACCGCCTTTGAAGGTACATAGTACTCGCGGCATTTTTTATCCAAGTAAGAAACGACGTTTCTAACTTTGGAAGATCTTGAAACAGTGCCTAATGCAGGACCTTTAGGTGGAGGATTTAAATGTAATGTCCAAAATATCTGTAGGAACCTTTCCCTAGAAAAAATATTTTTTAAAAATGGCTGGTAATCTAAGACATGGTTCGAAAAATAGTCTTCAATCTCTGGCTTTATATTAAGCCCCATATTAATTATTACTCCTAAGAATGCTTTAAATTCATTTAGAGTAACATCTTTCCATGTATGCCACATGGATTTCTTTTGTAATGGTGTACATTTTTTTATTTTTTCTGCCGCAAATCTATTTGTTTTGTTTATTATTTCTGTCATAAGTTCATCTGTGAAATATAAACTAAAATAATTTAATTCTAATGTATTATCAAAGCCATGAGGGGGTTTGAACCCACTACTTTTATTATAAACAAATTCTTTTAGACTCACGTCATTGTCTAACCAAGGCTGCCAATCGTCATTATTCACGTCTTCATCCGATTGATTTTCTTCCTGAGGTTGATCCTCATCTACATCGGAAGGCATTTCTTCACTCTCATTATCACTGTCTACTTCCAGGGACAGTCTACCACTCACATCCACATCACTGTCTTCACAATCATCACTAATTGACGATATATCATCTTGATCAATTATTCTCTGTATATCGTCCGACCGTAATTGATCGTTTTCATCCATAGTTATATATTTCTTTTAATAAATAAAAGAGAAAAAACAAAGATTTGGAGGCAAGAATAAAAAAAACTACACAATTGATACGATCACTACACCAGCCCACTACATACTGACTCATTGATAATAGAAAAGGAGGGGACTGGGCGACAGGAAACGATTATCAAGTGACGAGAAAGGAAGTTTAGTTATCCCTCTAAACATTGCAGCACAAAGCAATAACTTAGGTTAAGTGTAAATATTTATAAAAATGTACTAATAAAGTACAGACATGGGCCACGTATCGCGCACAGCCAAGCGAGAGGGGGAAATCCAGGCGGCCACTACCCGTGGACAGGTGAGGTGAGCGGACATTACTTAGATATCTGAGCCGAGGTATTGACAGGAATTACGCGGGCCACTATGCGTGGACAGCCGATGTGAGAAGCCAAATGGCACAATTGAATTCCTAGTGCAAAGGGTTAATAAAAATTTACTTTAAAATTACTTTAAAGTGGTAAATTCTTATAACTTGAAATTAATAGGTCTGTTTTGTCAAAAACTGCACCAATAAATCAAAACCAAATTTATTTTACATTTTTTAGTGTAATACAATTGCATATTATAGCAAGATTGCAAAATAATTACATAATCTTAAGTCATATAAAATATTGTATAAAAATTCCAATACCCTTCACCAAAAAAAATCCTCATAGTTAAATTTGTATTCTTCAACATACATATTGTTGGAAAATAATAAAAAACTAGACTTAAAAACAAAATTAAATCAAAATTGCAGCAGTACTTTTATTTTATTTGTTTCATCCTTACAATTGCTCTCTGCAATTGTTGCAAATTTTGGTGCAGCATTCAAGGCAGATGGGCTTCTTACAGCAATGACATAAATAAGCCGTCTTCCTTTTCTTTCTTGGGTCACAGGTGTAGCATGTTTTTCGCTTTTCCAAACGGTCTCCCAGCACTTCCGGTATTGGTTCTGCCACACCTAACACACTTCTAATGGCTGCGCGAAGCTCGAAGGTCAAGTGGGTATTGTTGACCCGCCTTTCCATCTGTGGTGTCACTAATGACTTAGCAAGCTTCTTCAAGAAATTAAAGCGGCTCAGTTGAGAACTGTCTCTGTAGGAGTTGTAGAATACAAAGGCATTCACCCCACTTATGTCCAAAATCTGGAACAATAATGCCATGGCCAACGTTGGGTACGTCGGGCAGTGGAATACTTGGCGCACTTCTCATCTAGGGCGTCTACACCACCTTTGGTTTGGTTATAATAAGTTATTATCTCTGGTTTACCTGTATCACCATCTCTGGATTCGTCGTGATGCATTGACGAGATTAGAATTACAGCCTTAGCCTTTTTAGGTACAAATGAAACTAGAGTTAGATCACTAGTAAATGCATACACCGAGGAACCAACATCCTTGCTTCTAACTGGTAATAGTTCTTTTGGAATTTCCTTTTTATTTTTGTTCAATGTGTTAGACCTCTTGATTTCAAACATGTTGCTAACTCTATCAAGCTGAACCAGTTGTCCGTGGTGACGTTGCGGTTAGTATTTTCAATTGGTTTGGTTAGCCTTATCACAGCCTGAGTTGGCTTTTGCAACTTTTTTCAGCTTGATCTAGATTTTGGCCATCGGAATCCTTCCTCGTATATACATATGCATTCAACAGGTAACCAGTGCGAGCATCAGTTAGGCACATTACTTTGATTCCATATTTACACGGTTTATTTGGTATATACATTTTAAATTTACATTTTCCACGAAAAGCTACGAGCATTTCATCAATACACGCACATTCTCCAATCTTGTACAGCGATTGGCAGTTATGAATAAAGTTTGTAAACATTTCTGACAATGGAGCTAATTGATCATTTTGCCTGCGTTCTATCCGGGTTGCGGGTTCATCAAATCGCAAGCATGTTAACAGCACGCCAAACCTGTTTTTGGATATGACACACCTAAATATGTCACGTCCCGTACCATCCGTAGCATAAAATGATCTGTAATCTTTCCTGTTGTATTTGAAAATAGCTGAGTAAAATAGTAAACCAATAAAAGCTTTTAGTTCACACATATCAGCTTGATGCCAATTGTGTTGATCATTTCAGGCTTTTCTCTGCTTATTTTGTCATTGGTCCACTTCAATATGATATTCAAAATATCGTCACTCATAAGTAAATTTCAAATAATAATAGGTTCTGGATGGTTACCTACTTGAGCAGGTGGTCATATTGCTGGCAAATGGATGATGTTGTGCTGACGCATGTGGGACCGCCTCAAAATTGGTTTTGACGACCAACGATATCTATTGCGTCCAAAAAGGTTTCCAGCGTTTGTTGACGATGCATCATCTTCACTTGTTTCTTCGTCATTTCCATCACTTCTTGAATCCGCAGCTGGCAAAACGAATTCGTCATCACTTTCACTTTGTTCAGATACTGAATCATGATCACTTTCAATTACATCATCACCACTGTCTGATTCTTTATCACTTCCTAAAGTGTCCTCATACCAGTTCTCAATTGTTTCCTGAAAATCAGAGTCTGTAGTTCGCACAGCAGACGAAGGGCCAGGAAGCGGATCCATTACGTATAGGCCCAGCTCTGGTCTCTGAGACCGCGCCACACAAACAAAGCTATAAATACCACTCAAGGTCACGTCACAATGGCTACTGACAACGTCAACTGTGTGTGGTAGTGGGGAAGGACAACTAGACAGCGCAGCAATATTCTACCCCACCCCTAAGCATTGCCAACAGAAAAAAAAAATCCATGCGGTCTGTGAGACCGGACCTGGGATGTTAAGGGTTAATGAAGATCTGTTGCAAGGATTGTATGTGGACTTAAATTTGCTTAACACATTCGCTGTGCTGAATAGGTAGTATTGCAACTCTAAAATGCTAAAAAATATTTGTTTGATTACTTACCAATAATTGGTCTTCAGATGTCTGAAATGTTGATTGCAGATGTTTCTTTAACCATTCAACAAGGAATTGCTGACGTCATATGCAGTACTACAATTGTAGTAGGCCGCCACTGGTGCCAGTTTGTGTACTGTCGCCACTCACATTTTTAGTCGCACCACCCCACTAACATGCGTACGATTGTTCTTTCACGTACAAAGTTAATAAAATATAAATAATAGGACAACAAATATATTTACACATCCCCCATCAAATGTTTCTTTAATATAAAATATTTCTAATAACCAATCATATATAAAATTATGAATCAATTACAAAGAGCACGAGATAATACTAAAAAAATTAAAATTAAAAATAATATATATACATCCCCTTCCACCGCCATTTTTTCTTCTTAATTAATTCTCAATATCTTCATGGTACTTATCAAAGCACCGGAGTTGGCAAAGTCCAGGTTCGTCCGGGCATATGCTGCAAATGTAAATTGTTTGTTTTCGTTTGCCTTCTTTAGAACAAACACGGCAAAGTTTGGCAACTCTTGTACCATTTGCTCTTCTTTTTTCATTTTTCGACAGTCTATGTAGACTATTTCGTGTTGGTGTCACCATCAGTGGGGCTTGTTTGGGGGGCAGGAGGTCTTCCAACACTTTTAGTCGAAAATCATAGAGGCTGAGTCTCTGATTGTACATATTGTGTAGATACCATGCATTTACCATACACACTTGAAGAAAGTGCACGAACATCTTCTTGTGCCAGCGAAGGGTTTTTCGCTCACAGGGGTAATAGGCCAACATCTGGTCTAGACAGTCGACCCCCTTCATGTGTGCATTGTACTGAATCACAGGCTTAGGTATCGTTCTCTTTTGTTGTCTCTTGTTGGTGACTTTCACCATCTCATTGTCATATTGGGAGGAGATGTAAAGGACTGTACGTTTATCCCTCCATTTGCCTACCATCACACTTTCAGCATAGTTCGCTACTGTTCCGCCTTTCGCAAAATGAGCCGACTTCACGCCTCTGCTGTGAACTTCCTGTCACTACACAACGTGCCTGTTGAGTACGTGAGGCGTCGTAAGAGCTTAGAGGTTAGCGAAAAACTGTTATAGAAGTTATCCATAGATAATGCGTGGCCCTTTGCTAAAAAATCTGACATCAGCTCCATAACCACTTTTTCAGTATGGCCTTTTCCTCCACAAGAATCATATTCCCCTGTATAAAGATGAAACCGTAATGTGAGTCCTTCAGGTTCGTTTAGAGAGTATATTTCAATTCCATATTTATGGCACTTGCCATAAATACCTACCACTCAATACTACTGTACGTGTATGGGTGGGCGGGTGGGTCAATACCACAGTACGTGTATGGGGGGGGGGCGAGTGGGTCAATACCACAGTACGTGTATTGGTGGACGGATGAGTCAATATCACTATACGTGTATGGGTGGGCGGGTGGGTCAATACCACAGTACGTGTATGGGTGGACGGGTGAGTCAATATCCCTATACGTGTATGGGTGGGGGGTGGGTCAATACCACAGTACGTGTATGGGGGGGGGGGGGAGTGGGTCAATACCACAGAACGTGTATGGGGGGGCGAGTGGGCAAACTGCTGTACGTATTGGCAAATTGCTAAGCAGCCACGCCAAAGCACCATCTCTTCTTCAATAGTCAATTCACGGCTAGGGTTGTATATTTCTTTCATCTTGTTGTTCAAATAGGCAACAATAAGACTGATTTTATAAGCCCTATTGTTTGCAGGTTCAGGATGTTTGGCTGTTGCAGGTCTCGAAAAATGTAAACATCTTAGGATAACAAGAACCTATCTCATGACATGTATTGGCTGAAAGCTGTTAAGTTGAACAAATGATGAGTTTTCCAGTAATTATTCAGTCTATTTATTCTAATAGTACCAGTATGGAGGATTAGGCCAATGAAAGTAAAAATTCATCCAAACATAGATCTTTGTACTTTGTAATTCGAGATTTGGGGGTTACTCTTGGGCCACAAAATACTTCCAAGGCATAGCGATTTGTTTCAAGTATTATTCTCTCCATCAACACAAAATCAAACATCAATTTAAACCAGTCAATAGGTGAGTTATTACCTGGTATTGGTACCTTTAGTGCAGGATTACCAGTAAAGGGGATGTCATGGAAGCCTCCCATGGCGCCAGTAGTCGGAACCACGTCGGGGAATCAACGCCCTCTGAGTCGTCATCAGAGCTGTCTGAACTGGAATCCGACATTTCTTCTTCTTCCGAATCAAAGTTTTCAATAATTTCACTATCCTTACCCTCTTCCATTTCACTAAATATAATCCTAAAACCTCACAGTTAGAGGTGTGCTAGAACGATCCTTTTGAGTATCGACTACTTCAGTATCGGATATCTTTAAGTATCGGTTATAAATATCGGTTACAATGTATCTAATACTTTTAAGAGATACATTATTTTTATTCAATACTTACGTATCTAGATTCTAGAAGTAAAACGATACGATATTAACCCTTTGAATCCCGGGTATTTTTTTAAAAATATCTGCCAAAAATCCTAGCATTTTTATTGTGGTATCTGCCAAAAATCCCGGGCCTATTTTGCCAATTTCGCAGTATTTTACTAAAAAATCAATTTTTCGCTTGTTTTTTAATGAAACCTCATGATTCTTTTACCACTTTATTCCAAATAAAGTGTACTACAAAACTACATAAATATAAAATAAGTATTCAAATAAAAAATGTTTTGTAAAAAAAAAAGTACTTACCGAAAAAACATTTTTGCCGAAAACTTTTCACTTTTTGTCCATGAAGGAAGTAGTAAAAAATTAAATATGACAAATATGATTGTATCACCTTGAAGCCCATTGTTTATTTAACAACTTCATCAAATTTCATCACTTTATCAAAAAAATAAAATAGAAATTACTTTTTTTTAACTATTACATTTTCGAAAAATTGTATTTTGCTCTTGAATGTCTTGAACAACTCACAATAGAAATAATTGTTTTATATAGAACACTTGTAATAAAATATATAACATTTTATAACATATTTACAAACTTATTTTTGAGAAATATTTTACCTATTGAGAACAAAACTATTTACAAAAAAATACCGCTCAACATTTATGGTATGGAGAGCATACTGGATGCAAGCATTTTTTACATATGAAGGTGGATTTTTTTCTTTTTCCTCCTTTACTAATACTAGCTGCACTGCATTCACAATAATTCCTTTCTTTTCTACCCTGTAATTTTTCTAAAAATTTATTTACAGGCCTAGTGTCACCACCGCCACCACGGTCTTCGTCATCTGCATCACTGTCATTCGGAGTATTATTTGTTCTGCCCTGTTTTGTTTCAAGCCATTCCTCACTCAGTTCCCTAATCAATTGCACTGTAAATCTCAGTCTAGATAGTGGGGTATCTGTATTTTCTTTATAAATTATATATGTATTCAAAAGCATGCGTGAAATCAAATTAAAAATATTTTTTTCCAAAATTTTAGGCTTTTCCTGTCACCCATATACTGGTGTATCATTTGATCATGACAGTCTACCCGTCCCATATAGTCATTATAATCTCTAATAACTTTGGGTTTGTTAGTTATGTATATCTTGTTTCCTCTTTTTTTAGACCGTTGGTTATTTGACGCTTTCGAATTGGTTGAAATCAGCAGTACAGGTTTTTTATTGCTTTTTCTTTGCCTAAAACCTAACAAAAGAAGATAGTTTTTTCTTTTATATTTTCTTTGGCCTATATCATAATTATCTATCATGTTAGGAGGGATACCTTTTCGATTTTTTCTCAAAGTACCTGTTAGAAATGTTAGTTTTGAGTATAGGTCCTTTGCCAATTTGAAGAAAGTGAAATAATTGTCTACAAACAGATGAAAGCCTTTGTCTATGTAACTTTGCTCCAAAAGCTTCATAACTACTGTATAGCCTAAGCCAACTGCCCTGTTTCTTTAACCATCATTTCCTTTTGCACCTTTGTAAACAAAGAAATTTAGACAATAGTGGCTTACAGCGTCGCATAATACCCATAGTTTGATCCCAAATCTGTGATGCTTCGAAGGTATGTATTGCATGAGAGGGTTGTAACATTTGGTTGCAATTATGCTCTCATCTATGGATAAATGTTGGCCAGGAGTGTAGTAATGCTTAGAGGTTCTATTCATGTGGTTGATAAGTGGCTGAACTCGGGCGCAAGGGTCGTAACCCGGTTGCTTGGGTTTAGGTAAATTTGATGAGTCTACTACATGAAAATAAGCCAATATTTCTTGAAATCTATTTCTGTTCATCATTTTACTATACCAGGGAGTGTGCTGTGTGTAGTCCTTCCACCAATAACTAGCAATAGAAGGCTTTTTATGTAAACCCATGTTTATAAGTATGGCTATAAAGGCTTTTATTTTGGCAACAGTGACTCGCTGCCATAACCGAATGCTTTCATTAGGTCCTTTTAGTGAGTTGTAAGCAGCTATTGCTTTCTCAGCATACATGTTAGTGTATTTAGTAAACATTTCTAAAAAATTAAGTGTAAAGAATAGCCTAAAATATTCTATAGCTAGAGAGTTACGGGGTGGACCATGTTTTACACCAGAAAGTTCCTGAAATGAAAACCCATGTGTAAAATCCACGTCATTATCCTCATTGACATCAACCCACTCATCACTATCATCATTACTATTTTCATCACTACTGTTGCTAATAATAACATTTCTACTAGGCCTACCTCGGGGCCTAGGTCTGACTGTTGACTCTTGTCTGATAGGCCTACAGCTAGCATTTATAGTTGAACTTGCCCTATTGTCATCTGAATCACTCGATAAATAATGTTCTAAATGAGGCCTAGTACTTGTAGAGGGTCTATTTATATCACTTACTAGGTCGTAGTTAGGGTCCTCATCGGTATCATCAACGTATGAGCTGGTTTCAATTATATCACTATCTGAATCAATTTCAGACAAATCATCACTAAAACTATCATTTTCCACTAAACGCCGAACTGAATTTTCACTAGTTGGAGAATGAGCACGCTTCATTTTATTACTTCACTTCGTTCTCAACATAACCGAGACACATATTACGTGAAATAACAGTATACAATGAATGATGCAACAGTAAACTGAGGTGTCAGTTGTCAAGCTGTCAGCTGACCGCCATGGAGATCGACGCGAATTGCAATGCTCAGTTGATTATAGGTTATAAAATAATTCAACGTGCTATATAAGTTCAGAAATAATTTATACATAAACTATGATTCTTAAGGTCAGCTCAGTATAAAACATGTGTAATTTTATCATAATCTAATATTAGAAAAAAAATGTTTGCGAAGGTTCGTATATACGGACGTCGGGATTTCTTGCAGATACCCTTCAGGTTCGTATATACGAACCTCGGGATCGTAAGGGTTAATAACATACCAGTATCTCTTTTAGTATCCATGTTAAAATTGAAAATAAAATCCTGTTTCAATTAATAAATGTTCAATAAGAAGAGGAACGTGTACAGTAAAGTAGAAAGTACAGTATGTACCTTATAGTACAGTTAACTTAGTTAACTACTACAAATTTTACATTACATTAGTTACATTACACATACATTAGTCAACTAAAAATTATACTAGTACAATACTTTTACTTAGCCTACAAAAAAGAAACAAAAACGTACATAAATTAAAATAAATAGTCTACTTTAAGTTCATGTTTAAAAACATTAATCGTTCAACCTTTTTAGTGCTTAGACGTGTTCTGCGATCCGATAAAATAATCCCCTGTTTTGGAAAAAATGCGTTCACAAGGAACGGAAGTGGCGACCATACTACATTTGTCTTTTACTAAACGTGCTAAATTTGGATAAAAATGTTCGTGGGTTCTCCACCAATCCAGGGGATTTATATTGATTTCAGTAGGACACTCTTCCATGTATCGTTGAACTTCAATTATAGCGGTAGAATGTAATGTACCTCTAGGTATAATTTTGTTCACTGTGTTATGATAGTCATCCCATATAGAAATCTTCTTTATGAGGTCAGCTACAAGCTCTATTACATTACTTTTAGTAACCTCAATAGTACTTTCCTCCTGAAACATGTAATGTTTGTATCTAGGATCTAGAAAAGTGCACAAAGCAAAGGATTTGCTTTTTTCAAGGTTAGGAAACCTTTTGGAAATGCCAGTTAAAAGGTTTGTAGAGAATGTCTTAGCTACCTCAGAAGTAACTTTCTCTTTTAACTTATGTATAGACGACTTCAAACCACGAGTGATGGGAATTACTTTACTGGCATTTACATAATGTTCTGAACTAATTTCAGTGGGTACCTCAGAACATCACTTAATTCCCATTCAGCTGTAGTTGGTGGTGTTATGTCTGTGTCAGATAACGCTAATGCGTGTTTTATTGCACATTCTAATTCTAAAAAACGCTGGAGTATAAAGAAAGTGGAATTCCACTTTGTCAAAATGTCTTCTAGCAATTTCTTAGGCTGTTTAACGCCAATTTGTTCTTGATATTTTACAAGTTTTTGGATTGCCTTATTGCTCCTCTTAAAGTAACTAACTAAAATCTTAACCTTTTTAATAAGGTCTTCAGCTGGAGTTAGAGAGTCTTGAACTATGAGATTAATCTTGTGGGCATAACACCTGTAGTGTTTCCACTTTAGACCTTTTGTAATAGCATTTGTAATATTCTCAGCATTGTCAAATATTACTATCAAAATTTGGCTTGTAATCTTCCAATTATTAGTTACAGATAGTATATGATTTGCAAGATTATCAGATGTATGGGGTTCATTAAATTCAGAGCAGTCCAATAATACAGTTTTCATTTCAAATTGGTCATTTATGTAGTGACCAGTTATGGCTATGTAACCATCATTGACTGACGATGACCAGCAATCAGAAGTGAGGCAAATGCTGTGTGCTTCACCTTTCAGTGTTTGCTTCAAATTATTAGCAATCTCTTCATATTTTGCTGGCAACAATGTATTTGAAAAATATTTTCTTGAGGGTATTTTATACGTAGGTGCAACAACCCCCATGAGGTTTTTGAAACCTCTATCTTCCACTATTTGAAGGGCTGAAAATCCCATGCAAACATTTTCAAAATAGCGTTGTCTATCTTTGATTTATCATTTGTTGTCATTTTTTTTGGGTATATATGCAGCCATGGAACTTTGTTTTTTACCTGTAAATAGTGTTTTGTTTTTGATTTGGGAAGATCCAGCTGTAGGATTTTCGGAGCGACTTTTACCTAAGTTAAATACATTGTTCTGGAATGAGCTGGTTAAGTTTGTTTTGGATTGGTTTGTGATTTGCATAGATGATGTTGATGGTAATGTATCTAAAACTATAACAGGGTGTCTTCGGTAATTTTTATAGGTTCAGTAAGTTCAGTTGAAATTGTTGACAAGTCTGAAGGTGAATTGCTTGGGAGCATGACGGTAGGATGTTTCCTTAACCCTTTGAGGACCAAGCCAAATGTTAAAAATGTTCAATGTCAGAAAATTTTTATATCATGATTTTATATTTGGTATATGCTAAAAAGACCGGGCCTAAAATGAGCGTTTTACAGACTTTTATAAAATATTTTATTCCTGTGGTTGTATGATACATATCTTGATTTTATTTTTTTTTTTTTTTTAATTATTAGTAACTAAGTTGTCTATTAGAATATGAGCATAGAACCAATATTATAGTAAGAAAATATTTTTTTATTTAGATATATCGGAAGTATATCAAAAAGAAATTGCTAAATTTTGATTTTTTCCGTAATATAGTGATAAAATTAAAAACATTTTTACCGTCGGAACCCATTCTATTTGAAAGACTACCTAATAGTCTACATGTATATAAATTATTTTGCATATTGAACAAAAAATTAAAAAAATATAAGGAAAAAACTTATCATTAGCGTTATTGCGAATTTGCAATTTTGACATAAAATGATTAACTAAAGTAACATAAGATCAAATAAGTTTCTTGAGTGTAGTACTTACATTTTGTTGTAAGATGAAGTCATCAGAGTGGTATTACATATTACATAACAAACATTAATAAGTACATATCACAACAAAAACAAATATATACACTATTTACAAAACAAAAACTTGGTTGACAAATACAGTAATAACCAAAGTCTACTTGCAAGAGTGCTTAGATAAGCACACTGCATGGCATCCTTCCTGGCATTTGCTACATACAGTCCTTGATCTTTTCCTGTCACGTCCAAGACCAGAACCCCCTGTAGAACACGCACAACAGGTTTTTTCTTTTTTACCTGGAAGTTTGATTAGGCCTAGGCCTCTTGGAGCCCTATCTCCACCGCCATCTCCACCAGCTTGGGTTTGGTTTTGCTATTGCAACCACTGATCTCCTACAGATTCTATAATACTCACAATAAATTGGTAGTGGCCTATAGGTGTAATTGATTTTGTTTTGCAAACTTCTTTGTACAGAATATAGGCATTTAATAACATTCGAGAAATAAAATTTAAAAACTACTTTTTTCCAATATTTGACTTGCCTTCTTTCATTCAGGTAACAGTATAACATCATGTCATTGGAATCTATGCCTCCCATATATTTATTATAATCAGCAATTATAGATGGTTTTTCTTCATTGATTACTCTGCCGCAGCGTTTTTTGGTAATTTTTTCTGTAGAAATTTTGGATTTAGTGGAAAGCAGTAGGACAGGCTTTGTCTGGCTCTTTTTTTTCTATATCCTAAAAGAACAGTTTCACTTTTTCTGTTGTATGCTTTTTCACCTACCTTAAATTTTTTTGATTTGATGTTATTAGGCAAACCTTTTCTGTCTCTTCGACATGTTCCTGTCATGAATGTTTTTTCATTGTACAGCCACTTAGCCAGACCTACTGATACAAAAAAATTGTCAATGAAAAGGTGATACCCTTTCCTAAGGTAATTGCAAGCTGTCATCAATTTTTTTACCACAGTAAAAGCAAGACCAAATTGTTTTTGTTCAGTTTTATCTTCATGAGATTTAGCCCCCTTATAACAAAAAAGTTTCAGACAGTACCTTGAAACAGCATCACAAATCACCCAAAATTTAACGCCCCACCTGTGATGGTGTTTATTAGGTAAGTATTGCATTAGGCTAGTATGACATTTTGTACCAATCATACTCTCATCTACAGAAACATGTTGATTGGCTGTATAGTACTGTTGAAATAAATTATTGCAGTGATCAACAAATGGTAGGAATTTTTGGCAGGGATCATAGCGGGGTTGTCCAGGTTTGGGTAATTTACTGTTATCAACAAGATGGAAAAATGTTAAAAGATTTTCAAAACGGGCACGAGAGAACATTTTGTTAAACCAAGGGGTAGCCTGAGAACTTGTCTTTGACCAATAACTTTTCAATGTGGGTTTGCGGATAAGTCCCATATTTATGACAACGATAATAAAAGCTTGTATCTCTGATATGGTTACTTTAGTCCATCTTGAAAGCCTACTTTGAGGTGAAAATCTATTTGGGTTAGCAGCAAATGTCTGATCTGCATATCTGGTGGTCTCATTGGCAATCATTGTTACCAAACTGTTAGTAAAAAATAAATTGAAAAAATCTGTAGGGGTTGTGGTATTTGGTGGAATACGCCTAGGTCCAGGAATTTCATTGAAACCAAATGAACATTGGAAAACAGGAGGATTACTTTCTGATACTTCCTCCCACTCAGAGTTTTCATTCCCATCATCACTTTCGCTACTGCTAATTACTTGCCTTCGATCGGTAGGCCTAGTTTGCACATTTTGAACAGGCCTAGGTTCTGGTGTTGCATCACTTTCCTCACTAGATGACTCTATTCTAATATAATTGACAACGAATGTGGGGTCATTATCAGTATCATCACTGAACAAATTATCAACTAAATTCTCACTTTCATCATCAAAATCACTTCCTACGCCGTCTTCCACATCAGATTCATCAGTCAACAACAGTTCGCGATCTAATTCACTAGTACGCAAACCTTCACGTTCCACTGTATAAAATCACGAATTCTGTTTAATTAAACATAATATAATTAATAAACAGTAGAGCAATAGTATTTAACACAACAATATATTTATATTGTAACTACTAACTGTTGTTTAACCTCAATATCGTGAGTGTGAGCGGCGAAACAACATACGACTACTGAGTTGTTTACAAAACGAACTGCCATGACAGCTGGCCGTATTTGACATCAGCTGTCAAAGTCATACAAAATTAACAAACAATACGCTTGATCATTCATAAAAAAAAAAATCAGAGTGATCAGAAAATACCATAGATACCACAAAATGTCGAATGCAAGGCGAAAGCGATTAAAAAAATGTAATAATCAGCTGACATATAATGAAAACCGAGAATGGGCGATATTTCGTCCAGCGGTCCTTTTCGACTGAACTACGTTGGGCGATCTTTCGTCCATATGGTCTTTTTAGCATAAACTCTGATGGACGAAAGATCGTCCAATGATCCTCAAAGGGTTAATACATGTTTTTTCAAATTTGAAACATTTCCAGAGGATAATTTAGACTTGCAAATATCACACTGAGCTTGATCTTTATTCAAAGGTGTAAAAAAATTCCAAATATCACTTGTTCTTTTTCGTTTTAAATCCATTTTGTTAATAAATTATAATACTGCTAATAGAATATTTACAAAGTACTTACATACAAATCATTCGTACACTACACTGACACTTATCTCACAAGACACAGTCAATTACAATCACAAAACAACGAATTTAGTACAAATGCAAACACCAACCGAACACACAAGTAACAACTTCAACAAACCAGCATAGAGGAGAAACTGACAAATTACAAGTCACAACTTGTCTGCCTATCTCTATTGTGGAGCGGATGAGACAGCTGTTCAGTTACAGAAACCGAAAGTATCTGTTTCTGTAAGCGATACTTTTATCTTCCCGTAACTGATACCGATACGGCAAGTAACTGATACAAAGTACTCGATACAGATATATCGGGCCCCCCTCTACTCACAGTACACTGCTCATAAAGCACTGACACAGTAAAAATCCGAAGTGGCCGATCCGAATGCGGTTTGCACTAAAACAAAGTACGAAACCGACACCACATGGCAACAATAACAGCGTTACCCGCCGAATGCTGAACTCACACTGAGGCAATATTAGAGAGTGGCGCACCAGTGGCAAGGTACTACAATTGTAGTAGCCCGCAGTCAACGTGTTAATTCTCCCTAATAATTATGTATAAATAATCATAGAATAATATAAATAGATTATATAATGAGTTATATGTTAATGTTTAGAATAAACATTTTTAAACTGTTAAAATAATTCAAATGAAAATGTTTCTTTTAATGACAGCTGTCCAAAACAGAAGAGGAATATTTCACAAAACACATTGTAGTTTTTGTTAAACTTGAGATGCAGTCTAATACTTTTTTAGGGTTTGTTTAGGATAGGAAAGTAGGCTTACTTCTTAAAAATTCCTTGGGTAAGTCATTTGAAAATTTACACACGTTAAAGGTAGTAATATAAACACTAGCAGAGATATTTCAATGCCACTGGCCTTATCTCCAATCCACAAAGGTTACTAGATTTACCCTAGTATTTGTTATCTCCACTAGTGTTTGTTTTACTATCCTTTTATGTGTCTTAACTTTCAAAGGACTTACCAAAGGAGTTTATAAAAGGGAAGCCTTCTTCCTGTCCTAAACAAAACCTAAATAATTTAGGTACATGCCCTAAACTAAAAAATATGAAAAAGCTAACTTATTACATTTTTGTAAAATAAAAAGCTGAACAAAAGATTATTTGAAATTAATCAACTTGAAAGAACATTGATTAGATATAAAAGTTCATGTGAAGTTGGTTGGAATGTAAAGTAACAGTTAGATTATAAAATGTTTACAGAAATTGAAATGTTTCAGGTCAACAGGAGTTCAAGTGGCTTCAAACTACACATGTGACTAGTAAGTTTCTTACTATGTGCAATTTTTTATATTTATTTATTGTTTAAGATGCTGAGACCATCAAGCTGTGGGCGATGATGGATTTCGAATGAGTGTGATGAGTGAATGTAGTCATTGTTACAAACTAAGGATGACTATTCCTCAGGAAGTGTCATTAATTAATAGCACAATGAACATCTGATGGTAACCAGCTGATCCACCCTATCAAAATTTGTTATGACCCTGATTGAGGTCAAACTGAGAACCTTTAGCTCATGAAGATGGGCTGAGCAACTGTGGATGGACCAACTATTCTACAATGTCAACATTGGGATTCTTCTTTGAATAGCAAGCAGCTCTTGCTTCTGTAACCTAAAACCGAATCTCTTTTATAATGTTGAACGTTTTGACAATGTCTGATTGTGAACTGATCTTCTGCACTAGGCTCAACTGGCAGATAGTGGATTGTAGTTTCGTAGTGTGGATAGATTTTCTCTTCCCTTTCTCATATATGTAACCTTTGTGCGTTTTTAAGGCGAATATGAATGATTGCATGAGTGTAAGATGAGTGTGCATGACCTGTCTAGTCTGGTTACTATTTCGATTTATGCTGAGGAAGGGCCGTTTATTAATAGCGTTAAAGCCAGGGCAATTAAGGGACCTTCAGCTTTATGTGGAATCTGTAACACATTGTAGTATTGGTCTGATTTTAAGCTAATTGACATACCTACTACTCAGTTCTCTCCCATACACAACATCTGGACACTGACTACCACCCAACTCGTACACCCAAGACTTCTCGTGTAGTGTTGACGTCTATAGCAAACCATTGAGTGGATACCATGTTGGTATTAAAAGGACTGAGCATAGAACCTATCGCCTACAATCTCCACAGCATTTTATCCCCAAGTAGCTGCCGTTACAGCACTGTTAGATGCATGTGCAGCGATCTACATGGGAAGAGTTGTACCATCTGTGTTAACCTCATCAATCTAAACTACAAATAGAAACATGTAACTCCCATGTGAACATTCATTTTGTCAGAGCCCTAATAACTACATTAGAGTTTTATAGTATGATGATTAAAAGCTATTTTCATTAAAAAGTCAACAAAGTTTTACCTGTAGAAATGTGTGACATAAGTAAGAGTTTGTATCAAATCTTGAAAATGATGACTGCCATCTTGAACACAAAATTAACATCTGTACATATAAATTTGTAGGTGTAGAATGCAATTTTATGATAATCAATCAAAAGGTATGGTGGAGTAACAAATAACAGACAAATTGCTAAATAGTCAAATCAAAAATCCCATTTAACTGAGTTAACAATTAAAGGCTCCTCCACGAAGAGACTTAAAAATTTTTTTAGTGGTAAATTTCTTTACGATTTTTTATATATATATACATATATATCCTGATCTTGTTCCAGTTCACTTGATCTGGGTTTTGACAAGCGTTCTCCATCGTCTTCTCTCCGACCAACTTCTCTGTTCCTCAATCCATTCCCAACTTCTCCCCCTTCTAACAGTCTCCTCTCTGACACCTTTCAACCATCTCTTCTTGGTATTCCTCTTGCTATTTTTCCTTTTTCTCAAATTTATATAATTTTGGAAGAAAGATAATTTTTTAGTAACATATTAAACTTATATTAGTATTAGTCTTCTATGTACAAATTTGGTGAATTATTTAATCAAATCCAATTTAATACAGGTATTGTTGTAATTTACAGCTATTGCAATTTTTTGTAATATTGTCGATTGAGTAAAATTAATTGTAACTACAGCTATGTTAAATACAGAATATACAGCTGCTTACTTTTGCAATTGTCCACAGAGCAGATATCACTTCAGCAACCGAAACAGCAGACCTCTAGCCTCTTCCCCTGACTCAGAACAACTAGATAAGTGCAAATCAATTGATCCTTTCCTATCAGTAGTTGCAGCAACTACAGTGCTTTGAAAAGCAATGGATCCTTTGACCTAAATAAATAATTATAACAAGTAGGCTTCTCAGTACTCAAATAAAAACTTAATCCGGATATTCAAGGTCTGTCCAAAAAGTATCCGACCGCCGATCAGTGGTCGGCTGCAGCGCGACCATCCGGCTCAAACCAGTTATTGAGGTGGAGGGGGCTCCCTACTCCTTTATTGAACCTGCTCCAGTCGCTCAGTGAGTCACAGTGCTCTGTTCCTTGCAGTACTGCTGTGCGTGCATGTCACATTTAAAGCATCTGTTGAGCAACGCATCTGCATTAAATTTTGCCAAAACTTGGCCATTCATATAATAGATGATTGCCATGATACAAAAAGTTTAAGGTGAAGAATCTATGGGTGATACACAAATTAAAGAGTGGTTTAGATGGTTTAAAAATGGCCGCATGACAGTGGAGAGTGATGAGCGATCTGGCAGGTCTTTAACGGCAAGAAACGCTAAAAATTTATAACATGTTTGTGTAGTAAGTAATGAAAACCGTCGATTGACTGTCTGAGAGCTGGAAGAAGATTTACGAATACCAAAATCGTCAGTTTGTAACATTTTACACGAAAATTTGAAAATGTTACAATTTAATCTACATCTACATTGTTGTAGATGTAGGTTAAAATGTTGATAGTTAATTTAGATAAGTTTATTAGTTTAAGAACGTAATTTTAGAACATGTTTGTTTAGATGTAATTTAGTTTTTAGCACTTGAAAAAGAGTTGCGTTTTACCAAATCGAAACATCATGATTGGCATTTTTCATATAATGTTAGCAAATGTCCAACAACCTTTGTCTTCCTCATTTATGATTTTCTCAAACGCAGCATTGATGTACCGAATGAAAATACATCAGAAAATTATAAATCAATTAATTACTAATTTTTATTTCTTTCTCAATCTTCAGATATTGAACCTAACATATGCTTCAGCCACAGCAAAATAAAACAGAATATTTTTTTTAATAATTTGCTAGGAATTTAATTATTATAAAAGGGGGCAGGGATTTGATTGGTGTGATTTTATTTTTACAGCTTGGTCGGTGAGGAAAACACTTTATTGACTCTACTGGCTCACCACGGGCCAGTCACAGTGGCTGTGAACGCTCTCAGTTGGCAGTACTACTTGGGCGGAGTGATACAATTCAATTGTGACGGCAGCCCCCAAAATCTGAACCATGCAGTACAAATTGTGGGCTATGACTTGACTGCCGAGATACCGCATTACATTGTCCGCAACTCATGGGGAACTGCCTTTGGAGATAAAGGCTATTTGTACCTGGCCATTGGAAGCAATATGTGTGGTATGTTATGCTGTTTTTTATAGCATGCAGCTATTTTTAAACAGATATTTTAAAAGTTCCTATTAGATTCATTTGTAAATAAGCAATTTTTTTAAATTGGAAAAGCCTTTTATCGCTTTGCACACGGCAAGCGTCTATAGCCGCAACCTTTGTTTCTGGCCCTAACGCGGAAAACGACTGTAAACGATTTTGGTTATTTTGTTGCCTAGCAGCGAATGTATTATTCAATTTCTTTTATATTTGCCCTATAAAATATCATGTTATTTAACCCATTCACCTACTATTTTTTAACCAACAAATAGGGTCCAAAAAATCCACTTTTTTTATAGTTTTTGGTTAAAGGTTAATATTTGACTATTCTAATGACTACTGGTAAATGACTATTCTAATAATTTTATATCCCCTTAATCACTCACAACAGCTAAATAATAAAATATGGAAAAAAAATTAAAATTTTTATTTTGCCTGCCTTTGTTTTGAATACATGAATCCAGAAGTTATGATGACAGAAGACACACACAATAAGTTTGTTTTTGTAATATTGTACTATTTACACTATTTACATTTCAGCTTGGAGCACTAGTAGTTGACTACAGTGTGGTAAGCCTCGAAGCAGCCATCCATGTGGAGCGCTACTAGACATTGCTTACACTGCACCCTTACTTCCTTCCTTAGGCCATGTTTCAAACATACAACACATCGTTTGCTTGGGAATTCTTTTTTTTCAGAGGCAGGTATTGTCATTGGAAAATGTCTTCCTTGTAGACGCAAAGGGTTTGTGTGTGAAACACTATTTCTTCACTTACTATTTAATCCCAAATCGGGCTCGCTTGGTTCTGTTGAATTGGATATAAGATAGTCTACCCCGGAATTTCATAAGGCTTTCATCTACGGATATGTTTTGATCTGGGGTGTAATTTTCTAAAAACTTCTTTTCAAAATAAGAAATAATAGGCCTAATCTTTTTTAGCTTATCTGAAGCATTAGTTTCCTCATCATTACTAAAATGCAGAAAATGCATAATAATCTGGAATCGTTTTAGGGACATAACCTCTGTAAAAATCTTTGTTTCAATTACTTTTCTTTTAGACCAGTAAGATTGAAGCGTAGGCTTTTTTATTACACTCATAAGTATTGTGATTGCTAAAAAGGCCTGAATATCATCTGTGGTTACATCCACCCAATTACTGTCATCTTTTAGCTTTTTACGGTTTGGATCTGATAAACATTTTTGTGCATATCTGTTAGTTTCCACAGCTATTTTTTCAAAAAAAATCATAATTACAAAACTGTAAAAATACTTTTAGTTCTGAATTTAGATGTTCAGAATCAGGTATTTTGACCCCAATATTCTCCCCATGAAAGACAAAATGTTGTGGTTCATTTGGAGCTTCTTCCCAAATTAATTGAGTTTCTAACTGTCCTAATCTCCCTAAGGCAACTAATTCAATTATGTTTTGCACATTATCATTACTAGGAGTAGTAGGCCTATCTTGGTTTACTATATTTATCACTTCATCGTCCGATGTATCACTAATAGTATCAATATTAGGCGTAGGCCTACCTTGAACAATGTTATTTACCGTAGCAGTTGTAGGCCTGTTGTCAGTGACAGTATGTTCCTCATCGGAATATTCATCGTCAGTTGATAATAACTGTTCACAGTTGATAATAAGCCCCAATATCTTCATCACTATCAGTATCATCTAAATCACCAATATACTGATCTATTTCACTATTTCGCAACGCAAGATCGGCCATGATTGTTTACAAACAACTACACTGGTTTGGCTTGGCACACTAACAGGTGACGTCACTAACAGCTGACTTCTAACGTTCTCCACAGCCCATAAAATAAAAGAAACAACAAGATAAACTCAGTACGGAACCATAGGAACGAAACAGACTGATTAGTGCCGCTACCTGTTACGAAACAAACGTACTATTACAGTTGCGGAACTGTTCCGTCATTGTATAGCTGGGCCCCTTATCGGCGGCGCGGAATGGTTCCGTCAAAGTAGGGGAATGGGTTAAACATTATATATCTGGCAGAAGCAAAACAAAGCAACAGCTGTGATATAATGTAGTCTTGAACTAAATAAAGTTTAGCTATAATGTAATTTAGTATGCAAGGGTTTAAAAAAAACATAATGCAGGCAATATTCCTGATATTGTAAATAGGCAAACGTAAAATATAATTTTCGTACAAATGTTGCCAAGTTTGACTTGGAAATACAGTGCTTTTGAGTTTGTTGTAGTTTTCGTTGACTGAAAGACAGTGTTCGAGATTTATGATATTTCATTGGTGAAACTGTTTTATATTTCAAATAATAAAAAAGTCTCAATTCTTGTTTATATATAATTACTTGTTAATATTTTTAGACTTCTATTTAACAAACACTTGTTATATTTGAGAAAAATATCACACTAATCTACTACCGCCAAATCAGAAATGAAAAATTAAGAATTACTGCAATGGCAATGGCTGTACCATTGTTATCTGGGGGTTTATTTGTAAGTAATAAAGATTACTGTAAGAATACATTATTACAAAATGTAGGATTTACATGTGTAATGTTAACTATCATGAGGGCTATTTACTAACTGTATGTGCCTCTTACAGGTATTGCTACCGAAGTCACTAGTCTGGACGTTCTATAGATCTCTCCTACTCTCTTCACATTCCACTAAGCTTTATATATATGCTGACAATAACTTGTACAGTCTGTTATATCCCTAGTGTTATATCACAAGGTGTTATATAAGCGTATAATTATCACAAGGTACTTAAAAGGGTATTTTTTTTAGGCTAAAACATAGTTTTAAGTTCAAACACTTACTGATAGTAAAAAAAGCAATCTCGTGACAATAAAAAATAATATTTAAAAATTTAAATCAAAAAGCTATAGATAGCTAAACATGTAATGTAGTTTAGAGTAATAATATGAAATGATATATTATTATTTTATTATATACATTTGTACATTATCTTGAATAGGACATTTTAAGTTGAGTTGATTATGGTTTAGTCAGGAAATTTTGAAAATGAAGTCTGTACAAGTTTTTTATGATAAGAAGAGAAAATTAGTCTATGTAAAATGTTATATACAAAAATTAAAATGCTGTGAAAAAACTAAGAAAAATGCTAGTTTTTTTAGTGGAACATAAGTTGTAAATGTTAGTAAATTTGTATTTTATTTTAACTAAATAAAACATCTCACATATTGTGTGCAAATGTACGCAAAGGAGTTGTTCTAATAACTGCAGTTGTATGAATGTTGAATTAATATTCACAGGAAGATTACACTTTGTTTGATTTAGTTCCAAAAATTGTCTAATTATGGCATAATTTTACAAAACAAAAAAATTTAGGTTATTGCAATTAAAAATGTTGGATTTTAAGTCAAATGCTATACCTAAAACTTTGAAATAAATTTTAAATTATATTTATAATTTTATTTATTTAAATATATAAAGCTAAACGTATAAAACACACATTTTAAAGTATTTTCTGTTAGGATCTTTATTGAATACTCACACAATGAAACAAGTCTGGAGGATTTGCTGTTCAAATTATTTTTAGGGATTATTATTGTAATTGATCCTTTAAAACTCAGGAAATCGTGAATTAGTCTTAGAACTTGACTTGTTTAATTTAACAGACAACAATTTCTTAAATCTTTCAAACCCTTCCGACTGCTCCTGTTTCTACATAAATTTGAATTAAAAAAAGGTTTCTTAATCTATTATTGCCCATATTTGAAAAGGAAATCTAACGTTATTTAATTGTTTGGTTAAGTTCCTAACTCATCATCTATTTTCTCAATAAAAATATTTTAAAATTTGCATTTAGACAAAAAGAACATTCTTGGTATGTGTATTAAATAAAACAATTTTGACTTATGATTTATTAATAAAAAATATGCTGTGTTAAAATTGGATGAAATATCTTTTGATTCTTACCATTGAAAATTAAAAAACTTATGTTTAACCAATATATGAAAATCAATTTAAAAAATCAGTAAATGGTTAGTGCTAAAGCTATTTAAGTGTTTGGGAAGTAATGAGCAAAGAGTGAATGTTATAAATTTACTGATCAAAACTTATCTCTACGAGTTTGAACAAAGAGTGAGAATTTAAAATACTCAGTTCTATTCCCCATCCAGGGACTTTTAACTTATATTCAGAAATAGTTTTAGTTTAGACAATAAGCTCAAATAAATCTACTTATTCACTTAATTGCTCTTAACTGAATATGCAAGTTTATTGTACTTCAGTTATGTTAGTTACTTTATATCAACCGTTTTGGTGCTATGGCTATACTCTAAAGTTCTAGTTAGTTTAAGCAAAAACAAAGAGTTCAGGGAAATATTTTATTATTTGAATAAATATCTTGCTACTTTTTGTTTTTTATTCTAAGGTATCAAAATCGCCAAAGAAGAGATCTGTCAAAAGGAAAATACTTTTGAACTTATTTGTATTAGCCCCCCAAAAAATGTATCTATACAAATATTTTCTACTGTTTTATTTTTTAACTTTCTCATAAAATAGGAGTGTCTACATTTTTTAAAACATTTTTGTACCTATTTATTTACAAATATAAGTAAATGTATTCTAAAATTCATATTTCCATGTTGTTTTACTCAAAAAATAAGGAGCGAAGGAAAAATCTTGTAATCAATGTACCCAAAAAAACGTGACATTTTAATCATTTGTATTTTTGAGGATATGCATTGTTGAAGTGAACTAAATTATATAAAATAATTTTGTTTCGTAGCAATAAAGTTATTGTTGTGGGCAATGTTTTTATAGCCCACAGTGAAAGTCAACAAGTATCATAAAAAATCAGACAATGGAGTTGAAAAATAATTTAATTTAATGTTTTATATGAAGAAACAAATTATTTACATATTTAATACATTTCAGTTGAGTAAAATATCACAAAGCACAGAACAAAAATTCTTAAACAAACAAACCTAACTTTGTATTATATTACTTCAAAAAACATAAACAATCAATAAACAGCAACCAAATAGAGAAAATTTGATTCAGTAATATTCTTTGAATAACATGACATCGGTAGTAACCAGTAGATTAAATTAACCTGTCTGTAATGTAATAAATACGTAGCATCTACTATGTAGACGCAAGCACTTTTCGAGATAAACGCTTTAGTACTCAACATTAGATTAGGTTACATAACTAGTCCTATATATATATATATATATATATGTATGTGTATATATATATATATATATATATATATATATATATATATATATATATGTATATATATATGTATGTGCCTTAATTATTAAGCATTACAAATTATATAACTATCATATTCTCTACAGATCAATCCAGTAACGGTATATCAGTACTAAAACTAGTTTTCCAGCTTTAAATTTTATTAGGTATCATCTGTGGAAAATATGGTAATAGGTTAATACTTTTATCTAGAATACTTTTTGTAAGTTAACCCTCAAGCATATGTTCATAATGGACGTACCTTTTTCTACATCAATTAATTTTTTTTAAAACTAACTACTGGTTATTTTTAACGAACTAGGCTTAGGATGTTACACTAATAGTTATTGTGTGCACATTTTAGAATTATTCATCATTGCATTAGCAAACTAGACAGAATTTTTAAAATCTACTTATCCTAAAAACAAATGATAGTGTCTCAAACATCTTACTTCAATGGTTTATGTACCTCAGCCATAGAACACAAAATTAAATAATAACATAAAGACCTGAGGGTAAATAATTACTGAACTAAAATTGATAGTTTAAAACCAATACAGACAAACCTTGATACAACAAACCTCAATATAACGAATTCCATGATATAACGAATTTTTACAAATCTCCAACAACTTCCATAAGGGAGAATGTAAATTTCACCTCTACATAACGAACAAAACATACTCACGACCTCAACATAACGAATTTTTTTAATACCAAGAAAAATAATCCAGCCTTGGTATAACAAATTTGTTCTAGTTGAAACCTCTACATAACGAATTTTACCTCTATATAACGAAGTTCTTACGACTGTACCTCATTAACGAATGTTGACAAAGGAGGGGTAAATTCTTTAAAACAGAATCGTGTCTGAACAGGAAAGCTTTCTGTCCCAGCTATCGTCTATGTATGTTTGTTGTGATTATTCAGTATTGATTATCTGTTTGGAGTGTGGGAACAATATAGGCCTACTGTAGTTGTTCCATTATCTTATCACTGTATAATCGTGCGAGTGTGGGAGTTTATTTAGTTACGTTGGACGGCAATCAAAACAAAAATAAACGGTGCGCTATTAGCGTTGAGTGTAAACGTAAAATTATAAAGTGCATTGAGGACAATCCACCAAGAAAAAATTGAGCTGAAAGATGTAGATGAGTGTGTGATAAGTGCCGCGACAAAAACATTGCAATAAGCGGGCCCATTCTTCAAGAAAAAGCTAAACAGATTGCTTCTGAACTTAGACACGAGGACTTTCGAGCTAGCAATGGATGGTTAGCAAACTTCAAAAAACGACGAGCTTATTTTTCGAAAAGTGTGCGGTGAAAGTGCAAAAGTTGATGATTATGTTTGTACTGAATGGAAAGTAAAACTTGGGATTTGAACCAGAACATATCTACAATGCCTAATTAACCTATTATTGAGGATCATTTTGCTAAATTATGCTATCCTCAAAATATAAATGTTATGTATTTGCACAATACTGTACTACAACACAGTACTGTATGTACAGTAGTACAGTATATGCACATACTTTACGTACAAATACTGTATAAGATTTCGAAATGTTTGGTGATACAGTATGTACTCCATATACAACACTGAAATGTAAACCTCTATATAGCGAATGTCAGTTAACCTACCTCAATATAACGAACCTCGCTGTAACAAAAAACTCGATGTAACAAATTTTTGGTTTGCTCCCTTGAAATTTGTTATATCGAGGTTTGACTGTATCTCAATTAGTTTTATGTTTGACAAAGCATGCTATTAACTGTATCTCACGATAAGTTGTTAAAATACAAAATATGAACTTATTTTGATTTATATTTAAGTTTTATGCTTGACTCAGTAATATGTGTTGATTGTTGTTGATTAGTTACCAATATCAAGAATGAAATATTCTAAGAAAAATGTTGAAGGCTTAAAAATAATGTATATTCTATTACAATAATCAAGTTAACTTAATTAATAATAATAAGCAATTAATAAAGAATTACTTATTCCAAGAAAATGTGAAGTTTAAAAAAATAATTACATAATAATTCTAATTTTCGTTATAAGTAAATTTGATAATTGTAACAAAATATAACTCGCTAAAAAGAATTAAAGTATCATTTTATACATAAATGCAACAAAATTGAAAATATGCTTAGTTATCAAATATCACATAACAGTAAGGCTAAAATAAAATTTAAATTATTGTTTTTAATCATCAAAGTGCCTGTCTCGGAAGAAGACGTTTTTACGCCAATGTTTTGCTTTAGTGCCTTGGATAGAGATAATCGCTAAACATGATGTACCATAACTATTTATAAATTAAATTTTATAGTAAACTAAAATAGAAGAGAACTTTTATTTTTCACTCACTTATGTTGATTGAGTTCTAGTTTGTTCCTTGTCTGAGAAGAAAACAGCGTTGTTTTGTTGCAATGTCAGTGGATTGCCCAACTGTTTTATTGTTATGCTTCTCCCATTGTTGCACTGTTTATTTAACTATAGTTTTATCTTATAAAATTGTAGTTTTTATAGATATGTTGCTTATTTCTCTATAAATATGGTCTTACTAAAATAAAATGAGCAAGTTAAGCCTTTCCCCCATTTCCCCTTTAAATTACACCCCTCTACTTCTACTTGTGTTTTTTGGCCATTTTATGTAGGATTGGGGAGTTAATGTACAACCTGTTAGTATTTGTCAGTTCCAACTAAAACAATTCTTACTAAAACTAAAGATGTGTAAAAAATAACAGACTGCTTACATGACAAGAAAACTTTATTTTATAAAAAGTGCACAAATTACAATTATTATAAACTTTGTATGTTTCTAATAACACATTAAAAGAAAACTAAACTAAACACACTTTATACAACTAAAATAAAACAAAAAGTCCATTCACTACTTATTAAAATACTGTAACAACAGCTAATAGCTTCTGCCTGCAATGGATTTGTTTTGACAAAGTAAACACCATTGAAACAGTCAGTACCAAAATATATTGGTATAATGATTGATTTGTGTAAAATGATTGTAATTTATTTACAAGTCCAAATAGTTTTGAAATAAATCCCTCTAGATCGAAACACTTATCAGGAATCTCTATGAGTGTAGAGTACTTCATATGACAATAGCGCTGTTGTATTTACAATTGCATGTGTAGTACGGCATACGGCATAGAAGGGTTTAGTGTTTCCTT
This sequence comes from Stictocephala bisonia, assembly GCA_035578905.1. Taxonomy (NCBI): domain Eukaryota; kingdom Metazoa; phylum Arthropoda; class Insecta; order Hemiptera; family Membracidae; genus Stictocephala; species Stictocephala bisonia. The sequence continues at coordinate 163,290 of JAQJVL010001068.1, read as the reverse complement.
TAATAGACCTTGCATATTATTTTTTTCAAACCAAAAGTATAGCCTTACGAATAACCTAATATTATTAAATATCATTTTATTCACTACGCAATTTTGGTTACATTGTATATAATTTGTTCATTTTGATAAAATGATAGTAAAGCTTGAAAAAATTAAAATGCTGAAAATTGTTTTTGTTATGTTAACTATACCGATATATCTTCAAGATAAGCTGAGCTAAGTTTTTTATGCTTTAGAACTTAACCCTTTTAAGGCTGACGGCCGAAAAGGCACCCGTGGTAAAACTTCCGTTCGCAGCTGACGGCCGTAATAGGCACCCGACGTCAATTACGCGAAACCAGCGGACGGCCGTAATAGGCACCCGTCGATATTTTTATAGTTTACTGACTTGATGTATCCAAACGCCATATAACTATCTACGAATATCGTGGACAATACTGGTTTCATGAATAACTAAACATGTCAGCATTTTTGACTTTACATCTGACATAATAGATATACCTTGGCAGAAGACTGGCTGGTGCAGCGAAGTGTCAGTGACATGGGAGGTGGAGATGGTATACAAAATGTAGGTCAATTTGGAATTGAACACTTGCCAGGAAGATTAGAAAAAAATTTTTCAGTATGTAGCATTATAAGTACCAGTACAGGGGGGGCCTAGGAAAAGGTCAAGATACTGTTGAAGCAAGTGCAAGAAAGGTATTCATCTCTTGTGTTTTGGAAAGCACCGATGTTGATTGTGTAAAATTTTTATTGTAAATAGTGTTGTATTAATTTTTTGTATATAGTAACGATTTTTTTATATTTATGAGAACTTGGAGGAACTGTAAATGAACTGTTTGTAAGGAACATATTGTATATGAGTGTAAGGGAGATAAAAAGAGCGCATTCTGAAATTCATTCAAATTAGGCGCAGTGCAAGTTTATATGTAAAATGCTACATATGCACTTTTAATCAAAGTAGGCACTTCAAAGTTTGTATTCTAACTGTAAACAATGTGTACTTTCTAAATATTTATGTTATATTGATGTATAACCATGATTTATATTTATTTTATTAGGTCAAAGTAAAAAAATATATATATAATTTTTTTAGATATATACATATATATATTTTTTTGTTTTACCAGACATAATGGTATCTATTTGTTTTTTTTTTTTTTTTTTTTTTTTAGTTTGCCATGTTATATGTAAGAAGTAAAAATAATAATCATTCAGTTCTGATGAAAAATAAATTTTTTATTAATTTTAAACTAAAACTATGCTCCGTGGCTGAAAAACACCTTAGGCTTGACTATACAAGTAACATTAAAACAGGCAGACTTTTTCGTGCATGACCAAAAAAATCGTGTCAGCCTTAAAAGGGTTAATTTTGATGTCTAAAATATAATATTTAAGGTTCATATTTTTTTATATTTATAAAAAAATTTATGTGAGACACTAAAAGGGTATATGGTGTCACAAATACTAAACTTTGAGGATTAAAACAATAATAGTAAATACAATTAATTCTACTGGCAATCTTTAAGGCTATGTAATATTATCTGGTTAGACAATACAAGTGTAGTGGTATAAAATTTATACAATACAAGTGAAAGTAACACATCTCAAAATTATTACAATAGAAGTAAAAATATTTATTATGTTACTATGGTGATCGTTGTCTGTTAACCATGTCCACAAGAGATTTATGTTGTGTGACGTTCACTTTCTACCGGCTCGTAACTTGACAACTAAGAAACTATCTGTATAAGTTATGTGCCATATGTTAATTTGTAGTATTTTAATAAGATCTTTAAGTCTATATTATTTTATTTATCAAGCTTAATGTTACTGTAGCATTTAGAATAGATGCTAACAGTTACATATCCTTGAATCATAGTATACTAGGGAACACCCCTGCATACTTCATGTGAAAACCCCATCACTCACACTGCGCTTGTGATACCTTGGCCTTTGGCCTCAGTAATGCCAGTTGGTATTAAGATTCACTCGTCACACCTCAGCCCTCGTGGCATTCATCCCTTTATGTCAAATCAAATAAACTAAACTTCCACAGAGTACAAACTTTCTAAAATTTTGAAAAATCCATCCTTCCCAATAGTACAAACCGTATTATTTACATTCCAACATCTGTTCAAATTGTACAAACATCATCACACAAACAACTGTTAGTTTTCTATAAATGGAAATCTCTCCCCATGTTCATGACCGAAAAACATACTTTGAAAGCTTCTCTTGTCCTTCAGGGTGAAAATATTAAACAATTAAGACTTTATTGCACAACTACGAATAGAGGCAAATGTTTTGACAACCCTACTGTTTAAATTGGCCAAGACATATGGGAAGAGTTACATTAACAAAAAAAAAAAAAAAAATGTAAGGATTAGTAAATAAAATATTTAAAAAAGTGATTATCAATTGACCCTTAAGTCCTTGCAACACCACTGATGGCATGTGGGTCATTGTATTGGGGGTGATATGTATTTTGTATCATAAAACCATATTTAGATGTTAGGTATTACTAGCTGTGATCTGTTATTGTATTAGAAAAACAATTATATATTGAAGTCTAGTTTGTTATTGTAATATTATAATAGTGTGGGTTTTGTACAATTTTAATTCAATTAAATAGAAAATGTTTATATTTTAACGTTTCTTAATTCTCACCATGTCATTACATATAAAACAATTAGTCTGGGTATGTGGCAGTGTTGCTACTATATTACAATAATAACAATCAGCTGATTAATAATAATTGAGATTTGATACTTGTTCAAGACCAGTGTTTGTGTAGGCTAATGTTTTCATAAAAGAGCCCCTTCACTCCTCACCTATGTCCAGCTGTCACTAGCCATGAGCACAGACTAATTTTTCATCAGTACAGTTTAGTTAAGCAATAATAAAAAAAATTTGTTTTTTTTCATTTTACTATCAGACTGATGATATTTTGTTGTGTTGTATAAATTTACCTTACCTCCTTGGCCATTGAAACCCCAGTTGGTTTTTGGCCTCGCCAACAATGCCTCTCCATTCTGCTCTGTTCTTTGCTGCCTCAGGTGTAGTACCCCAATTTGTGAATATCTTTGAGGACCTGATCTCTCCATCTAAGTCTTGGCCTGCCAAGGGGTCTTGTACCTTCTGGGTTCGATCGTTCAATATATTTAATAATGGAGGTATTTTCTCGTCTCCACACATGTCCAGCCCACCTTAGTCTTCTACTTTTCACTAGTGCTACTATATCTGTGTGAGTGTATATTTCTCTTAATTCTCTGTTCTTTCTTATTCTCCAAACATCTCCTTCGCATACTGGACCAAACACTTTTCTTAATACTCTATTTTCAAAGACAATAAGCTTCTTCTCATATTCCTTTGTCAGTGTCCATGTTTCTGCTCCATATAGTAACACAGGGAGGACTATTATATGGTAGATTTTGATCTTAGTTTTCCTAGACAATATTTTTGATTTAAGTAATTTCTCTACTGCCCAATAGTTCCTTGAGGCTGACTAGTCTATTTTGAATTTCGTTTTCCTCTTTTATGTTTTGTGCTAAATTTATGCCAAGGTATTTAAAATCTTCAACTTTTTCAAATTCCCACTTGTCCACTTTAATATTTTGTATTCTATTCATTCCCTGTCTTGTGGTTATATGCATATATTTTGTCTTATCCTGGTTTATTTCTAATCCCACCTTTCTGGTTTCTTGAATGAGCACTTTTGCTAAATTTTCCAGATCTGTTCTACTGTCAGCAAGAAGAGCAACGTCATCCGCAAAAGCTAACACATTTACTTTTGATCCAACATAGATTCCAGCTCTTAAATCTTTTGTCTTCCTGAGTGCATCTTCTAAGACTAGGTTGAAGAGTAGAGGTGATATCTCATCACCTTGACGAACTCCTGTATTAACTTCAAATCCCTCTGTATATTCTCCATTTACCTTCACTTTACATCTTGATTTATAAATACATATTTCTGTCAATTTTATAAGCTTATCTGGGATGCCAAGCATTTGCATTTTTTCATACATTTTCATCCTATCATACGCTTTTTGAAAATTTATAAATAATAGGTGAACATCCTTATTAAACTCCCAATATTTTGAGAGAGGTTGTTTTATGGCAAATATTTGGTCTGTAGTAGAGCGACCTTGAACAAATCCTGCTTGGTGGTCTTCATTTAAGGGTTAAAGACCACCAAGCAGGATTTGTTATTGACACAACAGTGACTTTCATAAGAGTATGGAAAGATGCAACTATAGTAAGTATAAAATGAGGAATGGCATTTCTCAAAATGTCCCTAAACAATTTCCTAAGTTAATTTGATCATAAAATATCACTAGAAAAATGTTTAAAAATTTTTTTTTTATGTACTTACCAAAAAAAATTGTGAAAACTGGTATGATGCATATATGCATCATTATGTTGTCATAATTCAAATTGCAGTGTTAATAGTTTATATTTAAATGTCTTTCAAATTGGATTTTAATGTTTATAAACCTAAACTTCCACAAAGTAAATGTCCAGAAATTTAAAAAATTTTAAATTAAAAACTAAATATAATTAGTTTTATGGCATATATTATAATATATACATATATACAATGTCTGTACTTATATGAACAGTCTTCTAATTGCAATGGAAGGATTTGAAACAATTTCTATCTTTATTTAAACAAAAAGATAGCCCACACTTTTCACACTTGATATAAGTAAATCCTTTACAATTAGGAAGTTTGCATCGCAGCCTGTCTTCAGTCCACAAAGGCCAGTGGCTCATGTTGTCCTGCCTAACGTCCTGAGGGGGTGCTTTTAACGCTGGGCCTTTCTTCCTTTTGGTTTCAAGTTCATTTTCAACTGATGAGCTGGATGGTCTTCCTCTTTTGGGTGTAGTTTTGTTCCCCAGTGTGCATAACGTAACTGCTAAGTCTTCCCTGAATTTGGTTTGTGTCATGGTATTCCCATGAACACGGCGTTAGAGTAGCCATGCATTTACCACTGTCAAATCTACAAGGTGGTAAAAAATACGAAAATACCATTTTTTTGATTTCATGGATATTTTATGTTGCGCTAGTAGGCTGTCTAAAAGGTCGACACCTCCCATGAATTTCACATATTCTTCAATAATCTTAGGCCTAGGTATGTCAACTTTTGCTTTTAGTTTTCTATCAAAACGCTTGCATTGTCCAATAGGGTTTGAACCCACAAACGTTGATGCAATTGTAACTAGTTTATTATCTAGCCACTGAACAACTGAAACATCCACTCCATTTACCAAAGCAACATTTTCAAATGATGTACCTCGAGGTTTTTTCTTAGTTTGTTTTTCTTCCGGAAACTTAAGACCAGGAAAACGATTTTTTCTCACTGTTCCAAGAGAATGAATTTGTTTGTTTTCCAAATAAATAAGGAGAGGTAATGTGGTGTACCAGTTATCAAAATATATTTTATAGTGAAGGTCAGGTGGTACTATCCTACTAAGTCTGATGACCACATTAGCACAAGCACCTAAATTGGGATCATCAGGTAACTTTACTGGTTCTACTCCAGAAAAAATTTCAAAGTTGTAGGCAAAACCAGAAACACCACTTAGGACAAAGATTTTGAATCCCCATTTGTGTGGCTTCATTGGGTTGTATTGTTTCATGAAATGCCTAATCTTTGTGGCACAAATTTGCTCATCGATTGATAACTCAGGTTCTAGAGGTATTGAGTTAAACTTTTTTTGTAAGTGAGTTATCACTGGGCGAATACGATACAGCCTATCATGTTCAGGATCATCACGTGGTTTCATTTTTGATAGATCATTAAAATGGAGAAATCTCCGAATTTCTTCAAATTTGTTTACACCCATACATTCAGTGATAATTCTGTTCCCAATGTTGGGTGACCAATATGAACGAATATTGTTCAATTTCACCACTGACATCATGATTAATATGCCAAGGTATTTCCGAAGAATACTAGGCTTTAGTTCGTAAGGTTTACTAGGATCTTTTATGACCGAATATGCTAATGTTTCCTCACATACATTTTGGACAAAATCGTCATCGATAAAATAATTAAAAAATTGGTAAGGAGTTTGAAGATTGAGAATGTGTTGGGGGCATAGTTTCATTTCCCAAAAAAGATAAGTCTTTTTGATTATCCAAATTCTTTACTAACCACAATGGTTTGAGAGGTGCGGGTTTGTCTGTGGTTGTTGTTGTTGTTTGTTTAGCTTTTTCAGATGAAGATGAGGACTGACTTTGACATAGGTTAGAACTAGGCCTATCATCCACTCGTAAGGTAGGCTTGATTATGCCTAAAGCTTGAGAACTAGTAGAAGGCTTGTTGGTATCTATATTTAGGCTAGTAGATGTGTGAGTACTTACGGTTTGGGCACTTTGTTCAGTTACCTGTCCAACAACACTATCAAGCTTCGTTGATGCCGATTCTATTTGATCACCGTCTCCTACACATTGATCATTTTCAACCTCTAAGCAACTTCTTATTTTAGCACAAGACACATTTACATTTTGCAGCACAGCATCACAGTCCATATCATCTGCACCATTTTCGTCTTCCAAGTCACTGTCTATTGGTATTTCAAAATCCAAAGATAAAAGTTCATCAACTATTTGTTCTTCTGATAAATTATCTTTATTATCAAACAAAAGATCACGTAGTCGGTCCATTTTAATTAATAAAAGTGCATCTTATAAGAGGCTACTACAAATCAAATGCAAAGTTTATATTTATGCCTATATAAACACTGTATAACCTCAAACCAAGAAATGTACTGTCATTCCATAGTGATGCACATATGCATCGTACACTTATATTACTATAACAACAATAATAATTGTTAGTTACCAAAGATTTATATATTGTTGTATTCTTGAAAACACTAGGCTACTAAACATAATTATTTCTTGCCACAATTATGTTATTTGCTTAAAAAATCGCTTATCAAAATACACTATAACTGATGGTATAGGTTATAGGAGTTGAGAGAATCAAAACATACAACAACAAAATCTTTTTTCTGCATGTTGTTGATCAGCTGTGACATTTCCAAAGAGGATAGATGCAGATATGCATCAACATGGCCTTAACTGGTATTTAGACCAATAAATGTACATTCTGACCTAAAATTCGGTGTGATTCATATATGCATCACCATGCATTTAAGGGTTAAGCTCTTAATGCCTGAATTTTTAATTTTCATTAAAAAAATTAATTTATTCAGTTTTTGTGTTTTTTATAGTTTTATTATATAATAATCATATAACAAAAAAATTTCAAAAAGGGTTATCTTGGTGTGTGTATCATATATGATACAACAGGCTACTATGTTAAAAGTTCTATTAAACATTACAATTGAAGTACATTGTCAAGAACAGAAATGAAACAATTCAGGATGACATAAAAAAGTACATGTTGAAACTGTTATTAAAAATTACAAGAGAAGTACATTGTCAAGAGTAAAAATGAAACAATAATGACAACATGAAAAGTAAAAGTAAAACAAAATCTAAACTTTGACAAAATATAACAATGAATATTATGTTTTGTTGTTCTGTCATATTTAAATAAACTTATTCCTAAATCTTGCAGAGCATTTATTATATGTCTGTCTATATGTGGAAATTTGCAAAACAATTTCTTTGCTTAGCAGGGTGTCTACCAGTTACCTATTTTAAAAATCGGGGACATTTCGGGGACTTTTGGGGACACTTTCTACGAAAATCGGTGACATTGCACTAACAATAAAGAAAATTTGCTGAACCTAAATTGATCCAGGCTATTTGGTTAAAATGGTTAATACACTAGCCTATTAGCACTACTGAAGAACACCCGAGAAATTTATGTACGAATACAATAAGACCTACTTACTTATAGTACTTATTTAGTCAGTATGTACATTTACACAACACAGATGATTAAATATTTACAAGTCCTTCTGAAGAGATTTCAACTGTGCTTCAATAGCAGACAACTGTTCACTTTGCTCCTCAAGTAATCTTTGTTTTTTCTGCTTGAGATCTTTCATTTCCTGAGCAGCTCTTTTCCTAGCATGTAGAGCTTCATCCTCCTTTTCTTTCTTCAACTTCAGAGCTTCTTTTCTTCTAGCTGAAGCATTTCTGTATTCTAGGATCATTTGCTTTGATATGGTCAAAGAAGAGACACCTCCTACAAAAGTGAAGAATTTTTAAGCTAAGGGATTTTAATGGTGGGTCCAGAATTAGCAAGGAAGTAGTAATTCGATAATATTTCAGTTTTTAATTATACCGGGAATTATTCAATTCTAAATTTAATTATTTACTATATAAGTAAATCGAATTAAATCAAATTAAACGAATTTGACGAAAGTGAAAAAGATTTCGGAGCCACAGGGGGAATCGAACCCACGACCCCTCGCTCTAGGCGAATACCGACACCAGTAATTGAAAAAATGAATAAATCATTAAAAAGGATAAACAATAATATAAAAGCTAGAATTCTAAATTTGATAACTGGGAGAGTGTGAAGAAGATTTCGGAAACATGGGGTGACGAGAGCCATGGTGGTTGACCAGTGTCGATACTCGCCTAAAGAGCGAGGGGTTCCGAAATATTTTTCACTTTCGTCAAATTCGTTTAATTTGATTCAATTCGATTTATTTATATATAGTACGAAAATTAAATTTTGATTTGAATAATTCCTAGTATAAAAAAAAACTGTAATTTGAATAATTAAAAAAGTTAAAATGTAACAATAAGTCGATCATAATTAAAATGCAAATTAAAATTAATAATATATCGTGTATACTATCTACAGTAAAAAAAAATGCAGCCTACAAAAGGAATTTACTTTCATAGGATAATTTTTTTAAACATAGCTACAAAAAAGCTATTTTCGTTAGACCTGTACCTTTTCGGTAATATGTACAGAAAATTTTGAAATAAATTAGTATTAAAAAAGGTACTTCGTCTCCCATCTTTTAAATATTAATTTCAAAAAAATTTTAACCCAATAAGACTAGGAATTTGCCATGTATCAAGAAACTTTTTATTAATAAAAAAAAATATAAAAAAAATTGCCATCTTACCTGAGAGACTGTTGATGTGGTCATGTACAGCCCTTTGTGCAACCAGAGACTGTTCCTGCAAGTTCTCTACTAAGAAGTTTTTGTTGAATGAAAAACTTCGTTCAACTGAAGCATTTCCATGAAAACAGACCAAAATCATCTTGAAAAATGATTTTAGTTGATCGTTGATTTCTTCGGGCTTGAGTTTTTCAAAAATTTGTCCAAAAAATAAATCAAGTCTATCCTTTTTCCAGTTAAAAGTTTTGAACGTGTCATGAACAAGTTGATTTGAAACAAATTTCCGATATTCCCTCATGACAACATCTCCCTCAGCAGGTGACATTTGGGAATGGGACACCAACTCTTCAATCCCTATCTTAACTCGTGAATTTCTTAAATTTTCATTCGCCATGACTGTTGGATTCAAACATGTTGCACCCAAAACAAACCTTTTATTTAGGGGACTTTTTTCAATAAGTTTTTTAAACATTTCAACCAAAAATTTTTTGCAATCTCTTAGAAACTCCTGGCATTCACGCTCTTTCATTTTTTTGAGACATGCTCTAGCGCCAAATCCTATATCAACGGAGTTATGAAATAGAAGGTTCTCTCCATCGGTTATATCTATTTTTCTCAATTTTGAGGATGTCACAGCTGTTTCTATCACATTTTTTTTAATAAATCTTCCACCTAAACTTTGCATTAAAGCAAAAACTTCTTGATGGATAAAAGGGAGGAGAGGATCGTTCTTTTGAAAGTATGTCAAATACTCCTCAAGTGCATGGTCATTTGTTAATATATCTTTTACAATAGAAAAGTTTCCTGTAGCAGGTGGTTCTTTTATTTCTGTCACATACTTTTTTAGATGTGTCATGATCTCCAGGGCTCTTCGAATCACACCAGAATTCTCTGTCCATCTGACAGCACAAAACTTTTTAGGAAATACCGCAGAACCAGTCAACTGGCGATATACCGCCCTTCTGGACGGGTAGTTTTTAAATGATCTGTATATAGCCCTTAAAAACTCATTAAGCTTCCACCCTACTTTTGCATGAGCTGTCTTGTATGCCCCATTTACAACATGCAAAGAACAAGTGCCAGTATCAATTATTTCCTTCCCACTACTGAGAGTATTTCTCATATGACTCTTTAAATCAAAAATTAGTTTTAAATTCACATTAGGTCCATCAGTCGATAGCTGAATCAAGTTCTCAAGTGGCAAATTCTTCTCTCCAATACATGTAGTTAAGTTTTCCAATAAGTCAACTGCTGTAGATTTTTCAAGGAACATAGAATTTAAGTACCTGGTACAAACAGAGTTTGTTTCATCATTCCAATAATTGATCATTATATCCATCTGATTTTTTTTGCAAATGTAATTTAGACTCTCATCTAGAGATAAGGCATAAATAGAGCTTTTCCTTGCATTGGCTGATACTAAGTTAGAAAAATATGGTCCAAGTCCATAAGTGATACTGTATGAAATTTTGTCTTTTTTCAATTGCATTCTGTTAGCAATAGGGCTGTCAGGAAACATTAACGGAAAGAGGTCAGTGGCTACTCCACCAGATCTGGAAGAAGTGTGTGACTGGACGCAAAAGATCGACCACAAAATTTCAGCTTTGGTTACACTGTCATTGACCAGAAAACCTGAAATCATATGACTGGGCTGAGATATTTCAGAAGTAGGCCTACTTAATTCCACCACCGAACTAGGGTTAACACTAGATATATCTTTTGAAGTATTAGGCCTACTAGGAAAGCTACCACTAGGTCCATCACCAGCTAATATACTACTAGGGTTTGATCCATCACCATCTGAACTACTGGGCTTAATTGTGTTAGTAGGTCTAAAAGTAAACATTGTTAACTGCTTACCACTTTTCAGGTTACTTTCTAAAGAGATGTGTTTTTTGCCCTTTGAATGGGAGGTTAAAGCATTAAGGCCGGAGTGAGACACATCAATTTGTTTTTTACAAAGTGAACAAAAACCTGAGAATAAATCCTTTCCCTTTTTCAGCCATAGTCTATAGTTTTCGTCCTCCAGCCATATATCCTGGAATCGGGTTTTTCGTGCCATTTTTAAGAACGTTGGTCTTGTTAATTTCACAACACTTTCAAACTTCGCACTTCACAACTGATAAAACCGGCAAAATGTTTAAACCAGTTATACAAATAACTGAGTTGTCCAACCGTAAAAAATGTAATTTAATTGGTTTTGTACGCTTGAATACTAAGAAGAGACCAACTGACGAGTACTGTAACTGTGATAGGAATGGGATATCGATGTTTTCAAAACATCGATGTATTAGAACCGATGTTTTTACTATCGATATTTTTCGTTCGATGTTCAATATTCTATGATGTCAATTTTGTTTCTTCTTTTCAGTAAAAATTATCCTGAAAAGAAGGAAAGAATTAACATTTGAGATTATTTATTTATTAACCCGGCTAGAAAACGAAAGTGGCTAAGGAGATTACACAACTCTCGACTAATCAAAATCCTTCTCGGGCTGACGTCACTCAGAGGTGATTCACAGGCTTTTTGGTTACAAATTGGTAGTTTGTGTGGATTGATTCGAAAATAAATTTGAAACAGTTTTCCTATTTTATTTACAAGTTAATTTTAGTCATAAAAATATCTTTCATTTAATAAATTAACTTAGATTTCGTGAAATAGTTCTGGCAATGATTCTATTTATTTTATTTAAAAGACTTTCTTGAAACAACGTTTTCTTATTTTTACTTTTATTTACTTCAAATAAGTAATCATCTAAAGCTTTTCTATTTAATTTGAAAGTATTAAATAGGCAAAAACGTAAACGATACCAATATGATATAATGTATGGCAGCCATGACAGAAAACTAGCGGTCACCTCTCAGTGACGTCACGTTTTTGCCGGCTACAAGAATACCTGTGTAATATTATTTACCTTGACTTGAGCGTTGAACCAAAATGTGATTGAAAAAACAACGTAACCTGCTACATTGCTTGATTTCATAGTTAATCACATTGAATCCGTGTTTACATCATTCAATGTCTTTGAAACTCCTCCATTCAATGGAATTGAAAAACTTAATTAAAATTTGTATTAAAATATCGGTGACATTTTATGCAAATTCCGTGACATTCGGGGACATCGGTGACACATTACTAAAATCCGGGACTTTTCCGGGACTTCCGTGACATCCGGGACAGGTAGACACCCTGCTTAGTGAAACAAAAATGTACTTCACACTTTTTGCATTTCACTGTTGTCAGGGATTTGCACCTAGGATACTTAGACCGTTGTCTGTCTTCTGTCATAAAGGCAAAATGACCAATTTGGTCTCTTCTTGTGGTATATTCTGGAATTTTTGCTGCTGGACCTCTCTTTGTTTTTTCCTCGTATTCATCGTCTACTGAGTTTGCAGAAGATGAAGGTCTTCCACGTTTTTTATCCATTATTTTTCCTTCCTTGCACAATGATTCTGCAATGTTAGTACGAAACTGTAATAGATCTTTCTGAAATTTCTTATTCAAGTTTTTAGTTTTACAGTCATTTCTGTATGAAAGCCAAACGTTGACAATGGCCATATCAATGAAATTAAAGAATATTATGTGATAGTACTTCTTGGACCTTATGCTAATTCTATAAATAAGCTATAAGACCATCTACAAGATCCACCCCGCCCATAAATTTATTATAAGTTTGGATACAATGAGGTATAGGCACCATTACTTCTTTTTTTTTTGATCTATCATAACGCTTTGCTTCACCGACAGGTTGGGCACTGTCAAATGTAGTGGCTATTTTTACACTTCTATTATCTAACCATTTTATGGCTCTGACTTCATGGCCATTGACAAGCGTTCTCATTTCTTCATAACAGCCTCTTCCTCGCTGTTTCATTTCCTGATCAGAAGAAAACACAAGATCAGGAAATCGGTCAATCCTTATAGTACCAAGAGCCCCAATGCCCATTTCGGCTAGAGAACTAAACAGAAGCAAGGATGAAAACCAATTATCAAAGAAAAGAAGGAGGTTCTGATGTCTGGGGACGTTTTCTACCAATAAAAGCACAACATTGCTGCTTGCCCCTAAATCGGGTTGGTCTGCTACTCTAGGGATTGCTCCTGCATAAAAATGTAATGGATAAGACCCGAAGAATCGCACAAGACAAACAACTTGTAACCCCATTTGTTAGGTTTTTTTAGGATTATACTGCTTCAGAGCAGACCTGCCTTTAAATGGGACAATTTGTTCATCAACGCACAACATATGGTTGTATGGTAAGGAAAGAAACTTCTCTTGCATACTATTTACCAAAGGACGTACTTTGAAAAGCTAATCTCAGTTTGGATTATTGAGAGGCAACATTTTCACTCCCAAATGTTACATTTCAACATGTCCTTTGTTGGCTCAAATTGTACACATCCCCCACTATTTTTAATACCTTCTTTGGTTCCCATTAGTGCCACAACTGTATAAGTTTTCAGTTTGTTTCCTTCGTTTGTTTTGTAGTTTCTAAGGGTACTAAAAACTCTTTCAACTGAGGCATTTGAGAAGGGGAGCACAAAGAGTATTTCAAAAACTTTCTTCAAATCTGGAAAGGCTGGATCTCCAGTAGCTGTTTTTAAATCAAAAACACATTTCCAGTACTTATCTTCTGCCATTGAAGAGTTGAGATTGTCTTCTTCAAAATTGAGGAAACTATGATTTTTCCATTGAAGGTCAGCCTTTTGGGGGTTAACCATCCTTTTTAAATTGGAAACCTGCAAAATATGGGGCTTAATGATTTTACTTTAAAATCTTGAGCAGTTTTTGGATTAATTAAAGTCAAAATCTCAAAAATGTCATCCGAGAAGTCAAATCTTTTTTTATCTGTCCCACTAACTCTACATAAAAATTCAAACAAGTACTAAGAAATTGCGCAATACTTTTTTGGTCAACACCAGGCTGTTTCCTAAGAGTGTTAAAAGTTTCATGAGCAGATATTCCCAAATAAATTTCTTCCAGTTTCAGGAAGTGTCGAGGATCATTATAATCAACTGAAAGAATTTGTGTTTCCTTAATATAATTAATATTCATGTAATTTGAACATAGGTCTTTCATAATTTTTTCTACCTCTGGTTTTAAGCGATGGAGCAGTGGTGTCTCTTTTTGAGATAAGATATTAAATTCAGTTAAAATCCCCAACACATAAGACATGAATTCTAAATATATGGGCATAAACTGTTTATCCATAGTTTGCAACATACTTTGCACTGTATTTGAAGGGTCTCATGTGCAATTTGAATTAAATATGATTTCAGGGGTTTATATTGTGCAAGGACCCCATCCACACATTGCTTTAGTGATAGCCATCTGGTGACCGAAGGAGAAAGGATTTTATGAATGTCAACGCCAAAAAATTCTTGAAACTCCCTAAAGGCAGACTGTCTGTGAAAGCTGCAACTGAAGTGAGCTCCAATATTTCTAAGCAAATCTTCAATACTTTTTGGCAGCTGAAGGCATGCTTTACTTGCAGCCAAATGGACCATATGGCATGAACATTTCACACATGCCATATATGGAAAGTTTATCTTCAGTAAAGAAAAAACTGAGTGGTGTTGCCCTACCATGACATTTGTAGTAACTTATCAGAACTGAAACCTACAAAATTCTCCAGTGGAATATTTTTTGATTTAATTGAGTCAATCAGCTCAATTGATACAATTCATCAGCAGTGCTTGATTTTACCTCAAACATATAAAAAAAAACTAGTTTTCACAGAACCAGTGTTCTCGTCCATATATACAACAGTCAGTGCACACTCTTTAATTGATGACTGATCAGTTGTTTCATTCATAGTAATGGAGAAAAATGATCCACGTTGTCGTAATTTTGAATACAATAACTCCAAAAATGTATTTCCAAGTGCTTTTTTGATTACATTAGTGGTTTTAAATCTTTTCATACATAATTTTGTTGCAATTTCTGAGTCAGGAAAAACTGATTTACACAGTGATATTAATGTGTCCATCAAACTAAATGGAAAAGTCTCAGAGTAAACGACTCAATAGGATAGCCCCAGTCACTGCAAATAATTAGGCGATTCATCAGAATATTTTCCTCCTCTTCATTCAAAGCGGTTTGTCCCCCCCTCTTTTTTAGCTGATCACCCTTTTTGAAATGTCTATAAAGAATATTATAGTTGATGCCATATTAAGACATCAAGAAAATTAAGAAATTATTTTCCCAACTATTCCCTAATTTTAAAAACAGACCCTCACAGGACTGGTTTTGCTCCTCAATTATTTTAAATTACGTAATTTTACTGCAAATTAGTAAATTTGATTTTAAATAATTAATGTTATATGTTTGCTTTTATTTTATTAGGACGAGAAATACCATGTCGTGTTTGGCATCTTATGCTTTTTAATATCACACAATTTACAAAATTGACTAACTTTATATACTCAACATTCAAGGGAAGCCCTACAATCGATCTGAGATGCCCACCCATACTTGTTTAGTGGTACTGACCCACCCACCCACCCATGCATGTACAGTAGGGTCAACGTTTGGTTGTACTTTTACCCGCATGTACAATCCAGTCGCTGAGCACATGTACTGCTAGACACAGCACCCATACCTATTTCTAAGCAGTGGTGATTTTCTATTTAGGTAGTGAGAAACATCCTACTTCTACTTTTTTTTTAAAGTACAAAATAAATTACCTTTTTTTTTTTAAGTAACTAGAATGTAATGTAATAATTTAGTTTCTTTCAACCTTTAACTTGTTGGAGTATTGGTTATGGACCATGGAGAAAGTGGTTATCTGCTGAGTGTATGTATGCAGTAGGCCAGTGGTTCCCAAATGACAGGCAGTCGTGGACCCCCAATTAAACAAACTAAACAATCGGGGACCCCTAAAGCTATGTTTAATTCAAATCACATATTTGATACTTAATTACCTTAATAAACACCATTGTTAGTAACATCCTATGCGGTATACCTAATTAAAGGTTAAAAATACAAAGGGAAAATAACTTGAACACTTGTTGTAAAAACATAAACTAGTTTTATTTTACAAGGTAAATGATTGAGGCACATTTTGTGTCAAAAAGTTTACATTTTCAGTGTGAAAGATGAAATCTATCTTTTTTTCTCCAAAATTTCTTCAATATTTGGCCTCAGTTTGGATACATTTACACGGAAATCGTCATGAATGTTGAGGCGATTTCTATATTTATTTTTCATGTAGCAAAGTGTTGAAAAAGCCTGTTCACATGTGTATGTTGTACAAAATGGCGTTAAATGTTTCAGTGCTCGCAGAGATAACTTCTTGTGGTCTCGTTGCGCTGTCAGCCAGAATTCCAATAGTTTTTCAGCATCAAATACATTTTTCAACATACCATTGTTTGTTAAATCAATAAAATGATCTTCCTCTTCGTCGGTCAAGTTCAGATCTTCAATTTTGTTTGCAATGGTGAATGGATTTCTAATCCAACTGTTTTGAGGATCTGGAGCAGGAAAATAATCCCTCATTGAAACTGCTAAGGTCTTAAGATGCTCTGATATTTCAGTTTTCACTTTTTCAGACAATTTATTGTCAGCAGACTCTAATTTCAAAAAGTGTTGTAGAGTAGGGAAGTTTGAAAGTGAATTCTTTTCAACTCGATTCGCCCAGACTCGAAACTTTTTAATTAATGCTTCAATCGTATCTTCCACTCTGAAGATGTCTACATAGTGCCCTTGAAGTTTCAAATTTAACACATTTAAGTGTTCAAAAATATCTGCTAAGTATGCTGCCATACAGAGCCAATCAAAATCGGTGAGTGAGTTTGACCATTTAGTTTCTAAAACAAACACTCGAACTTCATCTCTTAGTTCGAAAAATCTCTCTAGAATCTTTCCCCGGGAGAGCCATCGTATCTCAGTATGCAACAAAAGCTGCATGAGGACACTTTCCATGTCTTTGCATAAGGCTTCAAACAGCCTAGATTGGAGGGGGCGTGATTTGATAAAGTTTATTATTTTTACAACTTCATCAAATGTATTGTTAAGCGATGCAGGCATTTTTTTCACAGCCAGAGCCTCTCTATGAATACAGCAATGGGTCCATTTGATGTTAGGTGAAACAGCTTTCAATTGACCCAACAACCCCGTCTTATAGCCGGACATAGCAGCAGCACCATCAGTTGTGATCCCAACACATTTTTTCCAGCTAATACCATGTTGGGAAAGAAACTGATCAATAGCATTGAAAATGTCTTCTCCTTTTATGCATAAGTTCACAAGAAAACAAAAAATCTTCATACAACTGGAATTCAAAAATAACCTCACGAAAACTAGCATTAATAGCTTTCTTGGATATGTCAGTACTTTCATCTATTTGTAACGCAAACATATCACACATGCTTAGCTTCAAAAATAAATTTTCCTGAATATTTTCTGACAAGTCTGAAATTCTCCTTTGAATTGTATTATTTGATACAGGAATCGTGCGAATTGTTTTCGCTGCTGACTCCCCAAGCATTGTTTTGCACATTTTTACTGCAGTAGGAACAATAAGTTCCTCCGCGATTGTATGTGGTTTACCTGAGTTTGCAATAAGCTCAGCAATTTGATAAGAAGCTAATGTTGCATTTTTATTGATATTGAGACTAGTTTTCTTTATAATATTTTGAGATTTCTTCAACTCATTAAGCTTCAGTTTGAAAAACTCTACGGACTTAGTTTTAGATTCAAGATGTTTCGTTTCGAGATGACAGCGCAATTTA
Organism: Stictocephala bisonia; assembly: GCA_035578905.1. Lineage (NCBI taxonomy): Eukaryota > Metazoa > Arthropoda > Insecta > Hemiptera > Membracidae > Stictocephala > Stictocephala bisonia. The sequence continues at coordinate 145,493 of JAQJVL010001068.1, read as the reverse complement.
GCAGGCTTCATACCCTCATTGGACAACACTTCAAGACAAAGCACACATTGAGGCCTTGGCTCTTTTTCAGATCCAACATAAGTAAATCCTAACGCTAAATACTCTTGGCTGTACTTTCTAACTTTTTTACTAAAATTGGATTTCTTACTCACGCTACTAGAACTAGGCTGTTGAGAGCTCGGAACCTCATTTACACTTACACAAGTAGACTCACTAGGACTAGAAGTAGGTATGTCATTTGACGCCTGGTCTTCTTGATCTGTATCAGTTATTTTCCTTTTTAACTTAACACTGTTCAGTCAACGATCCATGTTACTGTACTAATAAAATCAGTGCACCAATTTTAAACGTCAAACAAAAGTAAAAGTAGGGTTATACGCAATACGCTTGTCAAACATCACAATGTGACACTGAACAGGATGACGTCTCCGCTGTGGAGACGATGACTGAGCGCCAGTGCTGCCACTCTCATATTACGATATTGCCCGTTTTTCAACAAAAAAATACCTTCTTTCATTCGTCAATGCAGTACTGTAATTAATTGTAATAATATCGTTGAGATTTGTTCAAGTTAAAGACGGACGGGTGAGGAATAATTAAGGAAATTTAATATTGGCAGTACGGAAGAAAACTCCAAGAGAAATTCCGGTAATGAAAATTCATCAATTTAAAATAGCAGCTTGCCACGGACCCCCTGCAACCCATTCGGGGACCCCTGGGGGTCCGCGGACCACCTTTTGGGAACCACTGCAGTAGGCAACACGTAAAAGGAAACAGGAATCCCTCCTAACTCTGATGGTCGTACAGTGTTCAGTGGTCACAAAACAAACTAATTACCAGACGCTCTGGCTGGCTATATTCAGTGGTATAGACAATGAAAAACATGGAAATGTTAAAAAAATAGTAAAAATGAAATCCAATTTCAAAACCTGGACATTTTAAAAATAAATACTTTATTATATTGCTCTATAAAACTGTTGTGTATAAGCTAAACAAACTCGAGGGAAAGTCAAAAACCTAAGGCCCATTAAAACCCCCTATCCTATTTGATCTTGCTGTTATTTTGCCTTCAACAGTCAATGTGCCACATCCAGCTACTATCTCCAATAATAGTTTTTTGTTACCACCCAAATACTGGCAAACTTGTTTATTATTAAATTTTTTTTATTGTTAATATATTAACTGGGAGGACAAAATCAATCCAGATAGTTGCAGGATTGTATCACTCTTAGATTGTATTTATAAATATTGTCCAGATTATTCTATAATAGATCTAAAGACCAACTAGAAAAGCAAGGGGGAATACTATTGCGGGTTTAGACCCTGGAGAAGCTGCTCAGACCAAGTAATTACATTTAAATTAATCAAGGGCATGTATACTAAAAAGACAAAAGCCGTTAACATTAGCATTCATCAACTTCAAAAGCCACACAGTGTATGTTAAATACTCAGAAACTGAAGACCCCAAATAACCTATTAATACCCAAAATGGTAAAACTGATTGCATTAACATTAACTATCAACAAATCTTAAGGGGAGCGGGTAGTGCCTATCCCGCCCATGTTAAATCGGCCATTTTTAGGTACACATAACAAAAAAACCATTAGAGCTACACCATTCAAATTGTCCAGTAACTTAATATAGGTCTTTATGAATTAATAATAAGGAGTTTAAATCATTTATGACAAACAGATTGGGTTTTATGAATTTTTTTTAATGTTAAAATAATTTTAATAATTATTTTTGAAAAAAATTTAATTACTTTTTTGTTTGAAAGAATATTTCTAAACCACTTATTATTACTGCCAAGCACCATATGACACACTGGCAGTAAAAATTTCAGCCAAATAAGACAAGTGGTTCAGGAGAAAATGGTACCGAAGTGAGAAAAAAGACAACTTTTCAGGAATCGCAATCAAAGTCACAGTCACTGGTTATAGTAATACAGATCTGAGTAAGACACTTACCCCATACATTAGTGAGCTCCATATCCATAGTCTGAGTTATCTGGACCCTCCTCATTTTCCTCCAGCTTTCTTTTCATGGCTGCTCTTCTCTGTTGAGCTCTTTTTTCCTAGTTTTGAAGTTGACGTTCCGCTTTACGCACGCGAACTTTATAGATGTTTTTTAAACCGCCAGCACAGTTTGCGCCACACGAACAGGGCCGCCCAGAGCCAGGCCGGGCCCCGGGGATGAGACCCGACGCCCCCCCCCCAAACCTAGTTGAACGAAAACTCCCGAAAATCTGATAACTCATAAACTGGGATGTGCAATAGTGAACACTCATGTTATTGACACAGGAAGGAAGAACATTAAAACCGTTTTAACAATTAAACTTAGCTTTTAATTATTTACAATAGAACTTTTCTTGCCTTCATATCCGCAAAGTTTTGGATTACGTGGTCGAAATAAAGAGTTTTTGCAAGTTTTGACTCTATGCTTAACAGTCCCAAATCAGATAATCGTTGTTGACCCATAGTAGATCTTAAACAATTTTTAATTCGGCTCAAAACACTAAGTGATCTCTCGGCCTGAGCAACGGATACTGGTAGGCAACAGAATATGTGAAGAGCAATGCACACATTGGGGGAAAAGATTTGTCACATTAAGGGACACGAGCTTGTTCAAAAGTTTTGCTGGTTTCAGCGACGTATCTGAGATGTTTGATTTACTAACAGTTTTCAAGTAAATCATTTCATCAACTAGATCCCTGCTTACATCTGAATTGTACTCGTTGGCGAATCTTACACAACTTTCTATGATCGTCTTCTCGTCCATTTCGTTATACTTCCATAAAAATTAAAATTTTATTTCTATTTCTCTCAGTGCTGTGAACTTTGTTTTCAGGTTGGCCACCAAAACATAAATTATTGTGTAAAAAACTTCTGTTTTGAAGCGTTCTTCCGGGGATAAAATCAACATTACATCCTCTGTAGCTGTTTCATCGTGAAAAGTCTTCCTCTTTCTTGCACGGGAAGTGGGGAGTTCTGGTTCGATACCATAAGCATTTGCAACATGTTTGCATTCAGACAATATCTTGTCCCAGTTATTTCTTAAGGCACTTAAATCATCAATTAGGCTCTCTATATTACTACTATCAACATCCAAAATAGCATCCATAGTTTGAAGTAGTTGACTTCTCTAGTTGATGGGTACCAAAACTTTCACCCAAATTGACGCCATGAGGATGCACTTGAAGGTGTTAAGATATTCTAAAACCTCATTTATTGTGGCTCTCGTTTCAACAGTTACGTTAAGATTCAACAATGATGAAACTGCCTCAATGATTTTGCCTATTGTGCCGCTATTGGTTTCACACATTCTACTCTAGCACTCCACCTCGTATCAGACAATGAGTGCAGTGAAGATCCTACTATCTCTTTCAGAAGCTCCCATCTTTTCGAGCTGCAACTGAATAAATTATACAGATTCTGAACAACACCAAAGAAAGTCTGTGGTTCAGTACAACTCTCAGCAGCGCATACTCCACATAAGTTCAAACTGTGGCATCCACAGAGTGAGTACAAAGCCAGGGAGTTTAATTTTAAAATATCAGCCTGAACACCCTTATACTTGCCACTCATATTACTGCCATTATCGAATCCTTGTCCTCTACAGTCATCTAAGGATATGTCATATTTTTAAGAACTTCTTTGATTAGATTTGCGATGTCTTCTCCAGTTTTTTCATTGCAGTCGAAAAACTCCAAAAATCGTTCATGGATTTCATATTCTTTTACGTCTTCTTTGAAAATAATGCATCTAAATACAAAAGAGGTCTGTTCTACATGGCGAGTCTGGTGTAGCGTCAACCATAATAGAATAGTATTTAGATCGCTTGAGTTCGCCCACAATAACTTTCCTTACATAATCAAGCACAACTTGCTATGAATTCGTTTTGAGTTCTCCAAGACAAATAATGCACTTGCATTCTCTTATTCGATTCTTGAGATTGCTTAACCTGATCTATGCTTCGCTAAAATAGGGTCATAATGACCTAAAAGTTCTAGCACACCCAAAAAATTGCCGTTGTTTGCATGACCCACCTTTTGAGTTTCCCCTCTAAAAGAGAGACCTCGCTTACTTAAAAATAAAGTTACGTGAAGGAGTCTGTGTAAGATCTGTTTCCAGGTAGTGATTTCATTCTGCAATTGTTTTTCTATGCTACCAAATATAGTACCTCCTTCCATTTTAAGATTTAATTCCAGATCTTTCCATTTTAAGTAACACTCTTTATGGCTAAGGCTGTTTTGGTGCTCAGGAATCTTTTATTTCTTCTCAGCGAGCTTCCGATCAGGTGGCGCGCCCGCTTCTGCTCCCACGCGCAATGTATTCCCGATATATTTTTATTAATTGTAACTTATGCAAAGAAATAATTTCTTGCATATCGCCTTTTCCAAATGCATAATATTCCTTACAATAATTTCATAATGAAAACCGCAAGTAAATTCAATCTGTTGTAAAATATTTTAATAAAAGGATTTTTTTGGAATTTCCTAAAAAAAAAAAAAAAATCGCGGCCGGGCCTGGGCCCCCTTGGGCCCCGGGGATTTTGCCCCCCCTGCCCCTCCCCCCCTCTGGTCGGGCCTGGACACGAATCACATAATTTTTGGAGCACATTTACTCTCCCAAGAGCTCCATCATTGTAGCACAACACAGCATCCAGGACACCTAGTTTCAATGTATGTATGCCTACAAATGTCGTCTTCGGTACTCGGGTCCAAATCATATTATTGAAGGATTCATTTTGGTTTTGCGTTTTTCCATGCAAACATTTGCTTAGTAAACTAGGATGAGCTAAGTCTTTGTAAGTGGGTTTTTAGAGCCTTACTGCGATTGTATTTACACCATGACTCCTTGCCAGTCGGACAAAGGCCGTGACTTGGATTTTCGTTAGTTGATAACTTGTGAAAAAATGTTGCCCATACTGCTTTATTAATTTCATCCAAATTTTCACAGTGTTTTCTTATTGCATTTCCATAGTAACTTTGGAGCTCATTTATTGCATTATCAGTCAATCGACCTTTTCCCGAGAGTGGTTTACCATCCGATAATAAATTACCCTTCATTTTCTGTTTGAGTCGTCGAAGGCGGCCTCCCATCCTCTTCTGTACATGCCCAATGCACTCATATTTCTTTATTTCCACATCATTACCATAAGGTTTTATCTCTTTTATTGTTTCAAAAGCTTTGCTGTCCCCATCACCTAGATGACCTACGTACATCGCCGGATTTGCATCGGAGTTCGATCGTTCATAGATTTTGGTCACGCCACAGATATCCATGCCACCACTCGTTCCACTGTAATTTGCTTGACACCCTTCATGGTTTCCAAGATTTTGCCCCTTACAAATAAAACAATACTTAGACATACACTCCACATCTACAACTTTACGATTGTCAAGACTTGAAACAGTAACAACGCCATTTAGCGACGTAAATCCCCTTTTCTGCCATGTGCCGTCAAATACTACATTTATTTTCCCATCCCCATCATTTTCTGTAATGGCTTCATTTCTTGCAATAACCATATACTCTTGTGCAACTTCACAAATACTTTCTCTCATTACTTTGTTGTAAATATCAAACAAATATTGTTGGTGGGGGCGGAAGGTTCATAATAGAGCAAAACAAGTTGGCGCCTGTGCAACCTTTTCCGATGCGTATACTAGCCTAAGGTTGTTTTCATAGAAACCAGATTCAGTCCTTTCAGAAGTCATAAATGATTTGTTAGCATGGCATGCTTTACATTTTAAAGTAAGGTTAGAGCATAAGCCTTTTCGTTTGTTCACGTTCTCAAACAATTCAAGTGACAGCCTCGCCGAACATTTCTTGCATTTCGCAAACTCTTAAATTGTTTTACTTAGTACACTTTTATTTACAACAACATTACCTTCTTTGAACTCCTGATCAAAATACAAAGCATCATCAGCACAGCTTTTTAGGAAGTTGAGCTTCTTCTTGGAGGAACTGGTTTTTGGCTCTGGTGTAGGGGTAGGTACTTCTCGCAATGGGCTTGGGTCATTTACAGAGTGCCTAGGTGAACTTATACCACCAATAACACTTGGAAATAAGCTAAAACTACTAACAACCTTTCTTCTACCTCCAAACTTTCTTATTCTAGGCATTTTAAATTAGATTTGTTGGAGTTTGAGGCAAAAACCTAAAAAACCTGTTCAAAACTCAAATGTAAACAAACTGTTTGTAAATAGATACCTAACCAATAAGAAAACAAAAAGAATTTTTTTTCTCCAGCTGATCAATTAGTCTGTTATCCACACCTTTCTATAGGTTAGCCAACTCATTTATTTATTTATTTATTTATTTAAATTCCAACGGTTACACCATTTTGTTAAAACAATACAATATCATTATGGCAAAATTAAACTATTACAAAGTATACAAAAATACACACATAAGAATATATATATATATATATAAGAATACACACACACACACACACACACACACACACACACACACACACACACACACACACACACACACACACCACACACACACACACACACACACACACACACACACACACACACACACACACACACACACACACACACACACACACACACACACACACACACACACACACACACACACATATATATATATATATATATATATATATATTAAAACAATTTCTAATACTAATATGTTATACTACGGAATAATACTAAATCATACTAACATATACACTTATTGTAAACTATATAATAAGAACACAGATCTAAGGCTACAATATTGCTAAAAGCTAATTAAGAACAAAAATTATATAACAATAAAGAAAAATTAAGTTAACCAACATCAATACTATAGGATATACTCTAGATATAGAAATACTATAGTTGCATCAATGCTGACAAAGCTATAAAAAGAAATTACATTAGTGAAAAACTCAAAAAGGACAAAAGAGATTCAATATCAACAAAGACAATCAACATCAATTATCCCCCAGAAAAATTATTTTGACAACTCTTTTAAATGAGGGAAGCTTCATGTCAAAAAAGTCAACTTCACTAGATACGCTGCATCCAATCCTCTGTATCCGTGCCAAACAACTGTTCTAGCTGTATGAGGTAGAATGCTGCCCTCTACCAAACAATTCTTGTGATCTGGTGGCCATAAGTGGTGCACGAATATGTATCCTCTGAAGGAGTTGAGGACAGTCAATGGCGCCTGAGAGCAGTTTGTAGAGGAATAGTACGTCCAAAACTTTACGTCTATCCTCCAGGCCAGACAATCCCATTTCTGAGGCTAAGACAGCAACATTAACCTCTCTGAAGGGGGTTCCCAGCCGAACTCCAACCATTCGAACAAATTTGTTCTGAACACGCTGAAGAGCTTCAATTTGTCCAGCCTGATAAGGTGTCCAGGCCACCGAAGCAAATTCCAAGACTTGCCTGACCAAGCAGCAGAAGATAGCGCTTAATGCCTTTGTGCTTGATATGCTCCTGGTTGATCGAATAATAAATCCAAGAAGGCGATTTGCTCGACTCAACAACTCACTAACTTGATGTGCCCTTGACAGATCCGATGCCAGCAGAACACCAAGGTCGCGAATGACAGACACTCTCTTCACCAAAACACCCCCAAGCTCGTATTCAAATTCCAGTGTGGACTTCCTCCTACAGAACGATATAAGAAAGCATTTCTTCTTATTAATGGACATACAATTTTCAAGGCACCATGCTTCCAAGTTGTGGATGTCCTCCTGGAGAAGTAAACAGTCCTCCAACCCCACAACCTCATGGAACAGTTTAATGTCGTCTGCCAGCATCAGGATCCCAGTATGAAGACAATCCACCACATCCGACATGAAAAGACTAAATAAGTATGGTCCCAAATGTGATCCCTGCGGAACACCAGATGTAGACACCAATTCTTCTGACTGCGCAGACTCCCATCTAACCACTAATCTTCTGTCTGTGAGATACGATGAAAACCAGTCAAGAAGAGGGCCAATAATTCCGTACCCGCTCATCTTCTTTAATAATATAGTGTGATCGACGCGGTCAAATGCCTTTGCAAAGTCGATGTAGATAGCATCTATCTGGCTTGATCTAGTAATGGCGTCTAATACATGCTCCTGGAAAAGAACCAGGTTGGTTGACACTGAGCGGCCGGGGTAAAAACCATGCTGAATGTCAGGAATCATGGATCGTAATGAGGCACCAATTTTATCCAGCAATAAGCTCTCAAAAACTTTGGCTATAGAGGACAATATTGTGATAGGTCTATAATTAGTAACATCACTGGGATCCCCTGACTTGAAGATAGGTATGACATATCCCAACTTGAGTACATCAGGAAACACACCTAGCCTCAAAGAAGAGTTAAACATGTATGTAATAGGATATGCAAGTTGATGACTGCAATACCGTAAGACTGAAGGAGGAATCCCATCCGGACCACAACCCTTAGTCACATCCAACCTGTCAAGCTTTTTCATCACGTCTGTCAAAGAAAAATGGCATGAGAACAATGTGACGTTGTTATATCTTAGTTTAAAACCTGGACTACTCTGCGAGGGTGGGGAGAAAACAGAAGAAAAAACCTTGCAAATAATTCACAGTTGCCCTGAGGAGTGTCTGAGTAGGTCCCATCTAGATGCATAGATTTTACAGAATTCTGCGAGGATCTGTTTTTCTTCGTAAAACTCCAGAAGGCTCTCATATCCAATGGAATTGAATCCTCAACTTTAGAAATATACATCCGATAACATTCGGCAGTCATCCTCTTGCACTGATCCCTCACATTAGAGAATCTCAGGTAGACAGTTCTGCTCATTGTTAACTTGTACTGCTTATGAAGCTTCTTCTTCAAAATGACTAACTCTTTTAACTCGTTAGAGTACCAGCCTGGAAAGGGTGGGGTGCCGATTCTTTTGAGTGGGGTATATAGTCTTACAATCCCACTTAATGACGAAATAAATTTTTTGAAGGACTCATGTATGTTGCCAGTCTCTATCAAAATAGGTATATCAACCAGATGGTTGCGAATACTCTCCAAATCGCATTTTCTATAATTCAAACTGTATTGCTGATCACGATAAGTGGAAATTCGGGGGACACTCCAAGAGAAATGTAAAGGTGGATGAAGACGATCTACATTACACAATGGATCAATCGATTCAGTAATTAACAAAGAGTGATCGGATGAGAAAATCAGATCCAAAAATTTATCCATAGTGTTACTAACTGTATTTACTTGTTTTAGTTCCATTAGGTTTGCAAGCTCAAGAATAAGGCCATTAGACTGAGATAAACCATGCATGTCTACAGCTTGGTCATACCCCTCCCAGGAAGCGTTCGGCAAATTAAAGTCGCCACAAAGTAGCACATTATTAGGGTTCTGAGTAACTGCAAAGGCCTCTTCAGCAGCTTCACAAAAAGACCTATACACATGTACTTGTTGGCTAGGTGGTATGTACACTCCTCCTAACAATAAATTTGTATAACTATTAGTACTGACCAAGCAGAAAACAGCCTCTACTGATTTAACGCTGACTGTGATTTGTCGACTAACAAATTTCTTAGATACACCAATCAGAACCCCTCCTCCACAGACCTTACTACTACTAAGAATAGACCTATTAATGAAGTCAGCTTGCCCAATGACCTCAACATCCGTTACACTTTGATCCAAGTTTGTTTCAGTAATAATAAAAATGTCATAGGATGCAGACAATAAGTTAATTTTGAAGTCATGCAGTTTTGATTTCATTCCATTAACATTCTGATAAAAAATTTGCATGCATGGTGAACCGTTGGAATTTCTTAGTTTTTTGATTGCACTATTCTAGGAGTGCCATTTGAGTACTTGATGGTGAGATTCATCTCGCCCCTCTTCCTCCGGTCTTCAAGGGAAGCTCTCAACTTTTGCAAGTGCTCTCTTTCCTCCTTAGTTCTATCGTTCGAGAAAGAAATGCTCTCCCATTCCTCGTCACCATTATTGCGAAGAGCTGAAAAGGCTTTGAGAATCCCAATAGCATCACCCTCAGAAGGAAGAATAACTTTCAAAGGTCCTACAATACCCGCGGACGACTTTCCGAGGCGGAAACATCTAAATTTAGGCAAATCGCCATCAACTTTAAGTCTCATCAATATTTGAGAAATATTACTTTCGTCCTCCCGTTTAGCTCTGTTTGGATCAGATATCTTGCTTTCCTCCAAACCATGTACTATAACATTACGTTGTCTAACCAATCTATCATTGAGTTCCTCTATTATATCCTCCTCAGATATCAATTCTTTGTCCTCAACATTACTTTTAAAAATCTTTAGGTCTGCGACTTCCTCGTTTAACAAAGCTATATTATTTTCATTTGATGCAACCCTTTGTTCAAGCATTTTCAAGCCATTCTTAATATCACTCATCTCTTTCTGAATTTCTTGGACTCCCTTTGCTAGTTCGTCCAACTTCTCCAGCTTACCCAGTTTGTTAATGATCAATTCAAATTTCCCATTAAGATCAGCAAACTGCTTAGAGAGATCGGAGTCAGTATTTACACAAGGAGCACAATCTACTCTACCACATTTCCATGTTTTTTGTGTACCAACATCTATCTTCTTATATTCAGCTTGAGAGATATTCATGCATACTGGATGAAACCATCACGACAATCACTGTTGCACTCCACTCCTTTACCGAGAACCTTTTTATAGCACACTACACAAACCTCTTTATCAAGGAAGCTTGCCATACTAGTTAGAAGAATGGAACCAATATTACGACCACCGACTCAAAGCTACTCGATCCACCCCAAGTCAGATAGTCAGCAATATATTAGATCTTGTAGACAGGGATGGAGTATTTAGTACAGTACAGCTTCAATGATACCGACGAAATCTAGATGGCAGTGTCAAAAAAAGTGTTGCATTTCTATTTGCAGGTGTATGGTTGAACTGACAATGAATAAGGTTAGAGTTGACAATTGACTTGGTAGACAGTATACAAACAGTTGGGAGACGTTATTAACAGGAGGAATGATGGAACATGTTAGTTAAATAAATTATTGTATGATTAGTGAGAGAGAACATGGTTTTAAAGGTTAAAGAAATGATCATTAAAATAGTTGGAGTAAAACACAGTGACACATTTAACTCACAGACGAAGATGAAATTAATTAAATGCAAACCAGAGTCCAAAGGGTCACTAATTCAAGTAAAATTTAAACTCATATAAATTTAAACAAATAATGGAATGACTGTGTCACATAATATACAAATTGTACCTACGGTCTCATGCGTAACTTTGAGGTAATTCTCGCCATGCATACTGCTACAAAATATTGATTAAAAATATGTATACTTACTAAAAACTGAATGTATATGGTATCATTGTATTCAGGAGAGTGCACAGAGTAAAAAAAGTGCTTATTAGAAAAATTAAATTTTTTCATTACCCGCTCCCATAAGTAAAACTAGGCTAATAACAATTGGCTAATTGTTATTAGCCTAGTTTTATGCTAATTACATAGAACTATTATTTATAGTTTTATGTTATTAGGTCATGCTGTTATTATTCATAGTTTTATGCTGCTAGGTCATCAGCAAATCCTAGAGAGTTAATTTTTCCTGTTCCTATTTTTATGTTCTTAATGTTTATTCCATTATATGATTGCATATTCTAAAGTACAAATACAATTGCATGTTCTAAAGGGGATAGTCCATCTCCCTGTTTGAGTCCTGTATTTGTTTAATCCTTTTCTTGGCAAAAAATTAAATTCTTGACAATATTAAAAAATATGGCACTAATGTGTCGAAAATGTCCTACCTTAAACATAAAAATAATGAAAAAAATCTATTTAGGCATTATCTATAGTTTTTATGTAAAATTATTAATGTATATTTTTGGATACTTTGCCATATTAACGGTAAATGAAAATTATTTATTAGTGTATCCAAAAAGACACTATGCCGAGTAGGCCTAAAGGTCAGACATTTAGGAAAAAACAATAAACTTTATAATTTATTAGGTTTATTGATGACTATTCATGAAAAACAAATCAACCAACATTTGATTTAAATCTTCATATGGAAATTATAAAAACAGTTCTTTTCTTGGGTTAAGCACAATCGTATCCCACACTTCAAGTACTGCACTCTGGTCTGTCCCGTCTTACAATATCCACACCGACCTTTATTTATCATTTGGGGAAAGTGCTCCATTCTGTCATATCTCAAGTCGTCATCAGGAGCTCTTCTCGGTTTCTTGGTAACAACTTCTTTTGATGAACACTTAGGACTTGCAGAATACCTCTTTCCAGTTTTAATTAGATCAGCTGCTATATAATGGCGAAAAGCCTTAAGAGGCAGTGGCTTTCCAGTCCCATGCTCATTGAAGTCTCTTTTATATAGTAGCCAGGCATTGGAAATGCACATATCTAAGATTTGCGAGAAAATAGCCATATACCATATGTGGGTTCGGAATGCAGTTCGATATAGAGCTACGAACATATCTGCAAGATCCACCCCACCCATGAAACGATTGTACTGTTTGATTATGTGGGGGCACGTTACATCTTCTTTTGAACGAGGACCTCTAGAGTCTTTATTTTTCTTTGGAAACCTCTTAATTGTTCCTACTGGTTGTGCTTCACAATAGGTACTTGCGAGACAGACACTCCTGTTATCTGCCCACTTTACCACACATACATTATGGTCATTATCGACAGACATATCATAGCTCCCTCTTCCTCTTTTTGCTAAAACTTTGTCAGGAACCAATGGGCAATTCCTCAAGCGATCGGTTCTCAAGGTTCCTAAACCAAAAATTCCATATTTTTCCCTCAGAAGAATGAGAAGTTCTAAGGAACAAAAATAATTTTCAAAATAGACAAAAGAACAAATGGGCTGTTGAATTGATTTACAAAGAGAGATAACAACTTTAGCTCCAGAGCCGAGGAGTTCCTCTGAGTTTGAAAATGAGTATTTCCTAAATGTATCTTCATCCCCACCATACAATAAGAAGTCATATATCATGCCACTAATGCCAGCTCTGACAAAAACTTTAAATCCCCATTTCTTGGGTTTGTTTTTAAGGTATTGCCTTCTATTACCAGCACGTTTACCTTTATAGGGTACAACCATTTCATCAATACTATATTTTCCTTCTTCAGGAATTGATGAGAAGTTTTGACGGACAAGATTAACAAGAGGACGTATTTTTACATACCTGTCTGGGTCATTCTCAGATGAATCATTGTTTGTGAAATGTAAATATCTTCTAATGCACTGAAACCTTTTCAGGGACATCACGGAAGCAACTTTATCATATCTAAGATCAACTAACCAATAGTCAGTATAAGATGGCATATCTAACTATGCCCATCAAAACAAGGATTCCAATAAAGCCCTTCATTTCTGAGAGGCTTACATTTATAGAATTGCCAGTCTTCTGGCAGGAATATAAGTTTGTCTGAGTTACCATAAGTTCCCAGATGTCATTGGTAAAAACCTTTGAAAAATATACAATAGGACTTGAGATATTTCCATTTGTTTTAAAATTAATATTTGACCATAAGGTCTCAGTGACAACTCCGAGAAAAGGCTTATTTTTCTCCCAGCAAAAGCTAGTTTGAATCTTTTTAGGCTTTTTTACAATTTTAATTGGCCTAGTGTTTTGTGTGTGATTTACAGGATCTTTTTTCTGATCTTTAACAGGCTTAGTGTTATCTAATTCGTTTTCAGAAACCACCATTTCATCTAGATCCGGAATGTCACTTACAACTGAGGTTTCACTTGAACAGATTGGCTGAATTGCTACTGTGTAGTTGTGGTCTGTATTGTTGCCAGTGCCTAAACTGGTCGATGGACCAATAAATATACCCTGTTCTTGTATTGCTTCAGGTGATAGTAATGGCGACACATTCTCTAAAATATCTAAGTCAATATCTTGATCTGAAAGAATTGTCACCATGAGACCCATCCCCCCACCAAAGCTGGAAAGCGTGCTAACTGGGGGATGGCTCAACACAAGTCAAGCGATGGGATCACGGGTAGCAGTTGGAGGGTCAAATTAAAACTTGGCAGCTGAGCGAAATTAACTTTATTATCAAGACAACCAAAAAAAACAATCAAATACGGCAGAAGGCCACAAGCAAAACACACAACAGGAGGCCGAGAACCACGACCCTCCACTGGCCGACCCACACCTAAAGACATAGCCGGTCGACGGGTGGGGAGAGCACGATGACTCTCAGAATCCCTCCCTTGCTGGTCTGAGAACTGCACGCTGCGCGAAACAATGCACAGCTGATGCAGCTCCCGAAAAGACGAAGGCACACCAGCAAAAACTAATCTGCACCGTTCCTCAGGAGAAATGCCATCCAGGATGACACGAACGGTGTCAGCTTCAGAAAGTGTGAGGCGCAACGCTTGACGAGCTTCCTTGACTGAAGAGACATAGGCTGCCAGACGAAAAAAAAACGAAATGTACCGGTCAAACGACCCGGTACAACCAGTTGTGGTTCATGCTCTATCACCTCTTTTGTAATTTGAATATCGTTCACTATATCTTCAAATGTTGCCTCCAAATTACTATCCAAACAACCAATTTTGTATTTGTCCATTTCATTATTACAACTAGATATGTCACCTGCTGCCTCTTCATCACTTGAAATTGATGGTCCATCGGAGTCATCAGGTGGAATGAGAGCAAGTATTGTTCGGGCTCGACTACCTGGAACTTGAGGTTTCTTTTTAGGGCTCAGCTTGTTTCGTATTCGTGATGCCAGTAAAGTAGCTCTTTTATTTTTCTGTTGTCTATTCATTTTCTGAAAAATAAAATATTGAGTTTAGGCTATATTATATTTTATTTTATTATTATTATTTCCTTTCACTCCTGCACGGAGCATAGGGCCTCTATGAAATAACGCCATCGGACTCGGTTTGCAGCCAAGGCTTTCACTTCTCTCCAGTTACTATGCAGTTGGCATCGTATCCAAAAGGACACATAACCTAAAATCATGCAACCTTTGTGTTATTGGCTCTGTATCTTTTAGAATACATTTAAAAATCTACTCCTATAATTTGAAAATTAAGTTTGTATAATATTTCATATGGTTTCTTACCTTTATAAATCCCTTATTGTTGTAATTATATCATCTGATGTGACCAAACTGTCCCGGGAACTACTAAAAACAATACACAAAAGCAGACTTTTCACATAACTCGTTTCTGTAGCAACGGGTACTTCAACAGCTGATTTTTTTTCTGTACAAATCCATAGAGATTAAAAATATACGAAACATTATGTGGAAATGTATCCTAAAGGATACTATGACTATTAAATAGAAGACTGATGTATAAAATAATCCATATCACGTTATAACTATATGTGTATCCAAAAGGATACTTATCAAGAAAAGGGTTAAAGAGGTTTGTCGGACCTTACACGGTACATATCACTGGAATTTTCTTTGGGGGAGGGGGGTAGACTCTTAACACCTGTGCTGTATTCATGGTGTATTATGTCGGCACTGGTGGCGCAGTGCTGTAACCCAGCTACTTGGGGAGAAAGTGTTGAGGAGATTTTAGGCGGTAGGTTCCATGCTCTGTCCTCTTAATACCGACATGGGGTCCGCTCAATGGTTTCCATTAAAGTAGACACTACTAGAGAAGTCTGGGGTGTTCCATGTTGAATGGTAGTCAAAGTTCAGATGTTGTGTAGACTTGTTAGTTAGCTGAAAATCAGATTCCACGTAAAGCTGTAGATCCTATAGTTGCCCTGGCTGTTGGGTTATTAATAAATGACCCTTTCTGAGCTAAGTCGAACTCAGATAGTAACAATGACTATACTCGTTCATCAACACCATCATGAACTTGAGCTTTCTGAATCCTCTGGTTTTTGCTTCCTATGATGATTCCCTTTTTTTGGCTTTAGCAAGTAGGTTGATGCCCCATCAAAGTCACTTGTACTTAACTCATCAAACAACTTTGCACAACAACTTTGTTCAGCTGGAATATCCAACTTCTTACGTTTCATAGGAGGCCTATTTTTTGTCTCCTCCTTCCTTTTTTCTGAGAGGGTTTGCATGAAACTTTCTCCTATCAGACTTTTCAGAGGGGTGCTTAGTTTGGGTTGAGGCAAGCACTTAAGTATTTTTGTCTTATCAAGAGGTATTATTCCTGTATTTTCAAATCCAGATATTATGTTTTTTGTCTTCTCTGTATACAAACAATCAACCAGCTGTTTTAGCAGTTTAGGAAATGTATCCTTTGGCAAGTTTGCCATTGACTTATTTTTCTCCTTCCTCAAATTCAATATTTTTCGCCATTCTCTTTTCATTGGGCCATAGTAGGCCACATCCAATGGTTGGGTGAGATGTGTAGAGTTTGGTGGTAGGCAAACAAAACGTACATTGTGTTCCTCACAAGCTTTCAAGACTTCTAAATTGATATGGGAGCTTAACTTGTCACCAATCACAACTTTGACACCAGACAGCTTTTTCAATCTAGGAAGTAGGGTGGTCATGAACCAATCTTCTAATGTGGCCATGTCAAACCAGCCACTTTTGGTTCTGTTATATCTGCAACCTGCAGGGCCATCTTCGGTCCATGTTGACCACAGGTGCTCAGACTTATAAACTACATAGGGTGGTAGCATCTCTCCAGAACCATTTCCACAAAACATCAAGGAGGTGCAGGCTTTTGTTGATTCCATAATGCACTCAACATACTTCTGCCCTCTTTTGCAAATCACCTTGCTTGCTCCAGAGTCATCCTGTAGGTTTGTCTCATCATAATTCCAAATGTTCTCTTTTGAAACATCATGTAGGATAGCTTCTAAGTTTTCAAAAAAAATCATTTATAACTCTTTCATCAATAGATGCCCTTACTCGTTTTATGTTATTTAGAATACGCACTGTCAACCTAGGGTGACGTTTTCTAAATGAAACTGCCCAATCAGGACCTGGAAATTTATTTTAAAGTTTTTTTACTGCACGTCCCTGTTTGTCATGAAAGCATTTGGAATGTCTCAAATCAAGGTCATTGATTGGAAATCCAAACTCAGCTAACGTCTCTATATGAGCCTCAAAAGCTTGTTCTTCTTTTTGAGTAAAGACTGTTGGATGGCCATGTTTTTTTGCTGGTAGCCAATGCGATTTGAGTTTATTTATAATTGTACTTCTAGGTATATTATTATACTGACTGGCACTCCGTTGTGTTCTTACACCACTTTTAAAGTCCTTCAAACAATTTTCCAAGGTCTCAGCATCGTAGTCAGCATACTTCCTCGAACCTGGCTTCCTTTTGTAGTTCCTGGTCATTGTGCAATCAGCAACTGAAACAAAAACAACAAACATTATGTTTTAAAACTCAGTAACATTCAGAAAAATAGTAAAAAACATATATTAGGCTAAATCAAGACGTTTTAGGTAGCTGGGGCTACTTTGTGCCAGACTAGGCTTGGATCAAAGTAGCCCCAAAAAACTCAATTCTATGTCATGTCTTCCAAAACATTGATATGTACCATCTTAACAGTAAGAAACTTAAAAAACTATTATCACCTACTCTTAATAAGTTAGTAGAGATACTATTTTAACACTTACTTTTTTTCTTCTCATGAATGGATGTGTCCACAATGCAAAGTTTGGAGATAAACAATTCACACCTGAACGTCAAACAGAAACAAAACCTCCATTGTTGCCAATGTAAAAATGTTAAATTAAACCAAAAACATTTAAATACCCTAGAAAAAAGTACAAACTATTTTTTAAGCACAAAAATATTCATATTTTTTGTTTTAATTGTTCAGTACAAAAACTATCAACTTTTTTGTGTTGGACCAAAGTAACCCCCAAAGGACCAAAGTAGCCCCGGTTGACGGTACATTAACATAAATATTAAGTATAAGATACCAAACACAATACAATAACAGAGCATAAGACAAGTAGATATAGGTGTTGCAATATAATTATTGTAACAATAACACTATCAGATGGCAATAACTATAGTCTAATATAACAAGAGTATTTATAATTTTCAATAAAACAATGAACCTACCAACAGAAATAACAATAACAAAGAGAAAAGTAGAATAAAAAAGTAACAAGTTATAGCAAGCAGCGAGAACAGTGTTGTGATGCAGGTATTAAATTGGAAGCATCAAGTAGGAGGCACTGTGCATTTCACTTTCCACTTCAGTACTTTCATGCTATTATGAAACAGGTTGACAGTCGGTGGTGGTCTGTTGCCAGCTCTCTGCAGACGCGCTGTTGGCTGTGTAGTTTGTCCTGTAGTATTGTCTGGCGAAGAGGTCGTGTGAACGATTACAGGAGGATGTCTTGAAGCAGATCTGTTGGAGGACGCCTGGACAAACCAATTTCCAATTTACCAACTTGTGGAGAACAACTAATTCAGCCCTACGATTCTCAAGATTCCAGTAGGGAACAAAAGTCGTTAATTGGCCCCTGGTGGTAATGATACCCATTTCTGACACCTACCATGCGGATGAATCATCATTGTATGCACTCAAGATTGTCACAAAGATATTTTTGGTGTGGGTTCCAAAAGGTTGACCCATATTCGAGAATCTGGCGAACCAGGGTAAAATATAAAGTCTTCAGGGCGACCACACTCACAATGGGTTTAGAGAAGCGAGAAATTAAGCAGAGCATTTTGTTGGCCTTTGAACAGATGTTGTGAACATGAGCGTCAGGGCACAAGGGCTGGGTCAGTGTAATTGCAAAGTCTCTCACTTCATGCAGGGCCGTAGACAGGTTTAACGGGCCTCGGGCAAAATCACCTGAACGGGCCCCTTATACCGGGGGGTCAGCCCCGGTACCTTAGTCAGGGGGTATGGAATACCCACCTGGAAGAGGGGGGGTCCAGGGTTCCTCCCCAGGAAAAAGAATGAGATTTCAGTGTTTAAAAACGCAAGTCTAAAGGAATGAAGGAAAAAATAACCAAAAATTATCTATAAAAAACAAAAAAATCTTTATTATTTATTTTTATAATCTTGTTCCATTCAATTAGAGTATTAGCTTATATAGTATTATTAATAAAGGTTGTAACTGTAACATAAAAAACTTTTTTCCACAACATAAAAACTTTATAATGAAAAAATAAAAAATACATACACATTGTAATTTTACTGTGAACTCTAATACTATAGTTCTAGTTCTTACTAGCCTAGATAATTTAAATTTTAAAGTTAGTTAAAAGCTTACCCAAGCCTAAGCTTTATTTATGGCTAGTTTGAGATGAACAAGTAAAAAGCTTTACTTTTTGTTTACATTTACATATTGCTAAATTTTAGAATGTGTTGGGTTGAATTTCAGTTACTTAATGAAATAATGAAGTTTATTCCACAAATACAAAACATAGTATAAACAAATCAAAAATTCGGAACTTACACTGCCACGAAATTGCAAGTATAGTCGTGGCAGAGCGATAAAATAACGAAACAGTTGTACAATAGAGTCCAGTCCTTATCTCTCTAAGGTCAGAGGTCAGTTGTTTACTTCCTGTCAGTGCCGAACTGTATTACAAAAGTTCTTCACTTCACTAATGAAACGGTGTAACAAATAACTAAAAATTAATATAGTATAACTACTTTCATCCTTTTCACATATTATAAAGTTATTTTATAGAGAATACACATGTTACTCCTGCATAATACAAATTATTAAAACTGATAACAGTCATCCAAAGTGGTCTCTATTACTGTACATTCTAAATTAATATGCTATCAAAAAAATCAACATTAACATTCAAAACAACCATTTTTTAATTTTAAAAGAAAAATTTACAATTAATTATGTTTTTAATTTCACAAGGTTAAAATGTTAAAATATTTAGGTCCAACATAAACAAAAGAGCGTCTAAATAATGACTTTTTGACCTTGGGTAGGCGAAAGTTGTTTCTGCTTGTGCACCTTGTATTGTAAAATAAATTATTTGTACCCGTATTACCACTTCTTGTGTAAACAATTTTTAAAACTTTAAAAATATAAAGATGTTGTAATGGTAAAATATTTCATTTCTTAAACAAAGGAAAGGAGCTCTCATTTCTTTTTTTCTGCAATATTATTCTAATAAAGTAATTTTGTATAACTCAATTTTTCAATATTATATTTAAAAGTTCCTCTCCATTATTGTATAGCGTACTGAAGTCTGGAATGTATTAAAGCAAAATATAAAGGCCTCATTAAATGTTCATTGCAAATATTATTTAAAAAATAAAAAGTTCTTATAGACAACTTCAATTTATTGGTAAGCACAGTAGTATATTTTTCCCATGTTAGTTTATCGTCTAGGACGATGCCAATCTACTGATAGTGTTCTACTCTTTCTATAATACGTCAGTTACAGTTTCTTCTGATACAATTTAAATCATGAAATTTCAGAACGTTCTCAAAAAAGAAACCTCTACAATTAAAATTCATATATTTTGTTTTATTCACGTTGATTATCATCTTATTTTGAACACACCAGGTCTTTAAAATTAATAAATCGTTTGAAATGTTTGTTAAATCGATACAAGTCTCAGACAAATTAGTAATTCTTGTAGGTTTATCAATGAACTTTTCAAAACCACAACTGTGTAAAATACTCAAATAATTATCAACTACTTGATTTTTTGAATACAAGTTAATATTTGCATCACCTATAATTTGTACTATGAGACAAATTTGATATGAATTCATTGAATTTAGTAAAAAATATATATTCAGCTATACTCTGCAATCTATAGATACAGAACAAACTAAAAAATGACTGATTGTTGTTTATTTTTTTATTAAGTTACGTTTATGTTTTATTAAGTTACTTAAGTGTAAGGACTTTTACTTTCCTAGCTTTCCTTGCAGCGAAGTCGTTAATGGCATCATCCATGTTCATAGCCTTGGCAAGTTGAGCCTCTACTGCCAGAATACCAAGGCTTGTCAGTCTGTGTTGTGTAATTGTTGATCGCATTATGTTCTTCACCCTTTTCAACGTAGAAAATGACCTCTCTGCACTGGCAACTATTGCTGGTATGGTCAGAAAAAGGCGGATTGCGATGCAAATTTTTGGGAACATGTTAAAAAGTTGCATGGCATGAAGACGATTTAATAGCTCTAAAGGGTTAAGTTTTTCATTGCCAATGTTAGCAGAGTAAATAATGTTTAGTGTGTTGAGTTCATCTGCTAACTCTTCTTGCAAATCAGTTTTGTATCTTTCAACAAGATTTGATGCTTTATTTTGTATTTCGTCCTTTGTTATGATGTTGAACTCCCAAAGGACCGAGAAAAAGTCGTTAATTGTCTTATTGATTCAAATCTCACATTTAGGTCAGCAATCACTTCGTCCAAAATTACATTATAAATATCTATTTTGAACCGCACCTCTTCCGTCTGTGCCGTGTCTTCTTCGGTGTCGTCTTCGTCTATCATTCTTTTTCTGTTCTTCACTCTCTTGGATTCCTTATTCAGTTGATTTGGCCAACCAATGTTTTCAGCAACGACTCTTACTTCGTTCCAAATCTTATCCCATCCTTCACTACGCAGACTTTGGAGCTCAGCAACCAAGTTCCTAATATTTTCACAGGCTACTGAAACTGATTGTCCTCGAGCTTGAATTACTCGGTTTACTATATCGATTGCCTTCAGTATCTTAAACCATATGGATGACAGGAGTAAAAATTTAAGTGATTTTGTGTAGGTTTTAAGTCCTTCGATGTCTCGACGTGTCTCTGTCGATAATTTCAAGAGCAGAACATCATCTAAAGCTTTGACCAAACTTGGGAGATGTGCTGCAATCGGCTTTACACTTTCAACTTTTGCAGACCACCGATTTTGTGACGTAGAGTGCAAGGAACATCCGGTTATGTCCAGAAGGATTTCCCATCTTTGAGGACTGGAACTAAACAAATTGTACAGTTTTTGTACGACTCCAAAAAATGTATCGGCCTCACGACAACTTGCTGCAGCCAGTTACCCACAAAGATTTAGTGAATGGCATGCACACGTGGAGTAAACTGCGAGATCGTTATCAACCAACATCCTTGCTTGCACACCTTTATATGTCCCTCTCATGTTGCTGCCTTTATCATAGCCCTGGCCTCTACACTCAGAAATAGGGATGTTAAGCTGTGAAAGAGTGGACTTAATCAGATCATAGATAGCTTCTCCTATTTTCTTGGAACAGTCTACAAAAGCTATCAAACGTTCTTGAATTTTAAATTTTTCTGTCGATCCCGATTCAAATTTATCTTCTTTTGATTTGTCACTATCGTAGGATGAGCTCGAAGTGCTGGAATGGTGAACATAACGGATCAAGAATGCTGTTTGTTCAATATGAGCTGAGTCTGGTGTGGCATAAACAATAAGTGCAAAGTATTTAGCTTCTTCACGCTCTTTTAATAATGACGTCGAACAATAGACCCACAAACGTCAATAAACTCGTTTTGAATCTCCGGTGATAGATAAGCAACTTGGAGTCTCTTTCCAGTCTCTTGAGACTGACGTACATTTCGTAAATGCTCCTTAAGGAGCGGGTCATATTTCGCCAGGATTTCAAGGATGCCAAGAAAAGTTCCATTTGCACAGTCACCAATTTTATTGGTGTTACCTCTAAAAGCTAATCCCCTCTCAGCAAGGAGCAAAGTGACATCAAGGAGTCGTCGAAGAAGGCCGCGCCACACTTCTTGGTCATGTTTAATAGTTTGACTTAGAAGATCACTCAAAGATTTTTCCTTCTGGTGTTTCAACTGTTCACATTTCCACTGAAGGTAGCACGATTTATGATTTCACTTCTCTCATGTTCCGGGACCCTTGCATGCAGTTTCCTCCAATTGTGAGAAGCAGACCACCTTTTAGCTGTGGCCAGCATTGATACTTTAGTCAAAGATGGTCTAAAGATTTTACAAGGCAAACAGAACAAAGCTGCCTTTTTTTTTTGCTCCAGACTAACCAATCTCTGTCAACACATTCACCGTTAGCTAGCTTTTTTTAAAAAATAGTTGTAGGCATTGAAAGCTCTCTAGAATCTTCTGGAAAAGTTGAAGGAAGTTTTTCGTGTTTTTTTTTTTTTTTTTTTTTATGTCAATCGCAAAGTTAAAAGAAGGTGACCCAACGTCAAAGTATTTTTCTGATAAATTTAGTGTCATTGATGGCAAGACACATTTGGAAGAGGAAGATGAATGTAAGTTATTTTCAGCATTACTCACAAATTCCATGTCGGCATACTCCAATGCAAGCGAGGGCTCGGACGCCGTCATACATATTTCGGTTATCATGGGTATTGTAATTAACGGTTGCTGTTGGATGGATGTAGAACTAGAGGGTTCTTCAAATTCTGATATATTATCAGAATTTGAGAGGTGGTGTTCAACAATGGCTCAGACACAGTTTTAGGTCCCGCTTTTTCACTTTCAGTCACACTCACTATCACTAATGGCGATTGTTGGCTCGATTGACTTGATGCTGGTGTCGGTAACGTCAGGTCTGTTGCCGTATCCGCAGTCACACAAACATTACCATCACTATCACTCTCACAAATTTAAAAAAATCTGTTTAGAGACGTTTGGCCTTTCGAAGCCTCCAACTCGCGTGCTTCTTTTTCTCTTCTTTTCTTGTGCCCTGACTTGTGTTTATAAGCACTCATTGCGTGAATTTGTATTCACACGGTGATGACTTTAAGGTCTTTAAGCACTTCACTAATAAAAATGGATGCGAAATCCTAAATACTACTGAATAGTGAGCGATTTTAATTTACGGAGTACAACACCCGAAACACAATGCAGACGCTCACTCACTGCCAAACCACTGCAACCACGGACGGTCACGTGAGATGCACAGTGGCAAGCCCCGCCCTGGCTCACACATCGTCCGAGAACCAAGCCACTCGCGCTGTCATGCATCACAGTTGCTGTTCTGTTTAATTGTTGCGTTCACCCCGTTCACGATTTTGTTTTTGGAATGACATGATAAAATAATTAACGATTATGGTGTGCTTTGCAATTGCTTGATGTTCCAACCAACAACGTTAGACATAAAAAAGGAATTAGGCATAAATTTCCATCGCTTTCTCAAGGCTCAAGGAAAATTGATTTTTCCGGGCCCCGGACAAATTGCCTGAGAAAACCGGTCTGTCTACGGCCCTGACTTAATGCACCCTAGTAATGGCTACCCCTTGCATATTATGAGAGCGGTGCAACGATGAAATGATAAAGCTTAAAATTGTTGGTGTTCAATGACATTCTAATTTTCAAGCACAATTCATTTACGCTATGAAGACTGTTTTGAAGTGCAACACAATCCTCTTCACTTGTGATGAGTGAGGATAACTTACCGTCACCCGCAAACATGAGGCATTCGCTGTTAATCGTTAATGAATTGGAAAGGAAGATCGTTAATGAATCGTGTAAACACCCTGGAGTACACCAGAGAGAGAGAGGGGGGGAAAATTCAGGAGAGAGTGAGTCATCGAAACGATAAGTCTTCGTCCAGAAAGGTAACTTGACAGCCAACGACTCGATGTACTGTCAAAGTCAAGTGCAGAAATCTTTTTAAGTAGTAAGGCATGGGCTACGGTGTCGAAAATCTTGGAAAAGTCTAGCTAGATGGTACCCAACTGTCTGTCTGCTGGTGGCAAAAGCACTCTGCACATGAGTCTGAAACATCATTAAACATGAGAAAGTCGACCGTCCAGGAGAGAAGGAGTGTTGCTGGGGGCAAGTTAACTGAGCAACTGTATGCTTTATAGGATCAAGAAATAGCTCTTCAAACTCTTTAGACGGAGCTGAGAGAATAGATCGGCCTGTATTTAGAGGCAACATCAGTAGGCCCAGATTTATGGAAAGGGAAGACACAAGCAGCTTTTAATGCCTGTGGAAAGACTCCAGCTGAAAGTAGGCATTGAATATATGGCAAACTGGAGCGGCCAAGATACTTCTACTGTATTTAACACATTGAGTGTCACGTGAATCCATAGTGGAGTCACACCCATTACACTTGTAACAGCCGTGTGACGCCAATATGGAGTCACGAGATTTTACTGTATAGGGCCTCGTGACACCAGACTGGACTCACACAGCCTATTGAAACATATGCTATCCGTAAGACAACGGCCAGTAGGTAATAAAACTTTGGTTGGCCTGAGTTCGTGACTCCAACATGGTGTCATATGGCCATAAAACTAGTGGTTCAAAAAAATTACTCAAATAATTTTTGGGTAACAATTTTTTATTAGAAGATGTTACAAGTAGATAAGTTATTGATATACACATATAAAAAGGATATATTATCCATTACACTGTCCATAATAATGTATTAAATCATTATATAAGGAAATTAAAACAACGTCTATTTTGAAAATCTATGAACGTCAAAAAAACAGTCCAAGCAGAAATGTTTTGCACAAGTATCACGTCTGTATTTTACTTGCGGAGTTTTTCTCATGGCGACCTGTCTTCCTTCTGTATTTTGTTTCTCTTCATAGCATTTACAGCATCTTCTCCGACCTTCTCTACCCACATCTTGAAGACGATGAGGTTCATTCAATGCCAGAGTAGGAGTGATGGGAGCAGTAGTATTCTTAGTTAGCCCTTTGACAACGTCTTCTTTGAATGCAGTAATAGACAAATTTGTTTGAGTAAGTCGTTTGTACAAATATAAAGCATTAACTGTATTAGTACCAATCAAAACTTCAACTGCCAGTTTTCGATACCACTTTACACCCCGCCGGAGAGATGTATTATAGCTTTTCATCTGGTCTGATGTGTCGATGAATGCTTTTCCTTTATTGTACTCAAGAATACATTTAGGTTTGTCAACAGCGGAGTTCCGTCTTTGAATGTTGACCATCTCTGTATGTTTTGTTGTCAACATAAGGACATCTCGTTTGTCGTGCCATTTCAGCACAACAATACCTCCGTTACTCTCAGCAGCGACAGACTGGCCCTTTTTGAAGAGGTTTGTTTACTATGTCCTTAGGATTATTTTTCCTGTTCCGTTTTAGTGTACCAACTAGGTGTGTCTTCCTCTTTGGAGCTCTTCTGCAAGGGTCACAGACGTGTACCAATTATCAGTACACAAGGTGCGTCCTTTATCAAGCAGATCAGTCATAAGAGCCATTACGACTTAAGTAGCAACGGATTGTTCACCTTTATCATTACCACAGTACACTCTAAAATCGTATGTGTATCCACTCTGCACACAAATTTTTAAAAAGTTTGATCCCAAACTTATGCCTCTTGTTAGGGATATATTGTCTAAATTTCACGTGACCACGAAATGGCACTAAAGATTCATCGATACAAACAATTTCAACTGGTATAAGTGTGGATTTGTATATCTGCTTCACTAATTCTAGTAAGGCTGTTATCTTACAAAGACGATCATTTGTATCGGGTACTATGTTATCACTAAAATGTATGTGTTTCAAGAACACCTGAAATCTGTTTCTTGACATAACATTTCTCATTTCATTGAAGTACAGTTTGGAGGTGGACTAATAAGAGTTTATGTGTGGAAAAGCGCAGAGTCCCATCCACATCAATATACCAAAGAATTGTTCAATTTCTTCAACATTTGTTTGTTTCCAATCTTGTAAGCGAGCGTGGGGAGAAATCCCTTTACAAATTTGCTGTTCCGCATATTTATTAGTTTCAGAAACAATAAGCTGTAGTACCTCATTATTTATGAAATGTCTAAAAAACTCATAAGGAGTTTTGCCTGAGAGGCTATCAATAACATCTTGACTGGGACCAGAATGCATTTCTATAAAATTAAATGTTTTAAGATTTGTACCTGTAACTGGACCCCATGATAGTTGGTTAGATTCGTCCACTTCATCATCTGATGTTCCAAATGTAGTTTCAGCTATTACTCTTTCTATAGTTTCAGAAATGCTGTTTGTAGGTCTAACTTGAGCAGCAATAGAAGTGGATGGAATCAATTCAGCTATAGGCCTACTTGTGTTATTAGGTTGATGATCGTTATTTAGGCCATCAGTAGGCCTACCCTCGTCTTCAACATCAATTGAGCTAATAGCGTTTCTTATATTACACTTACTTTATTAGTTGTTACTCTTCTCCTTTTGCGTTGTCGATCTACTTCATCAGAATCAGACTCACTAGATGATGGGGAATACTCGTCTGATAGGAAAACATTGCTAAATAAATCTTCACCATCTTCTTCTGGATCCTTAGTGGACATACATTCACTCAAAAATTTATTTATATGATTTTCCATGTCTTCATACTTTCTTGCCATTACAAAAATAAAACAGGTCACTACTTTAGTATTTTCAGTGTAAAAACAATGTAATAACTAACTTGTTACACTGACAAACACTCATTTCACTAACAAACATTAGTTTCATTGACCACTGCTACCTAAGACAAACATAACCTCAAAAAGTACAGCAGTGACAACACGTGGTGTCTTTCGGCTAAATTCGGAAACGTTTGTAGCTATACATAAACCGTGGTGACACATCTGATTCACATGGCCATTGTTGATTTTTGAACATTTAAAGGCCACTTGAAGCCAATGTGTCACCACGAAAAAACACAAACTCAAAACATGTATTATGTAAGAAAATGAATTACTGGTTTTATATATATATATAAATTCTACTTCATAATAGGTGAAATAAAATAAAATTAACGTATTGGCCATTAGACTTTTTTTGTTATATATGGGTGGCACTCAATGTGTTAAGTACGCCCGGAGGACCCAGCTCTTTTTCTTGTCAAAGTTCTTGAACTTCTCCATGACATCTTCAGGGTTTAATTTGCAAGCAAAACCGTCACCCAGGTGGATATATCTGCTTGTATTGAAGACTTTTGTGGGCTTAGTGAATACTGAGGATAGCAATTCCCTAAACCAGGGTTTCTCAACCTTTTCCAACCATCGTACCCCTTTACGAAAATTGAACATCCTGCGTACCCCTTACTTTACCTTCTTAAGTAATAATAATGGTTATTAGAAAATGTTAAGCATAAGGAAAGATATTTTAAAGAACAAAATATTTTTCTTACGTCATTCTTTAATAACACATTTACAAGACACAACAAATTTTAAAATATAGACTTAACTTAGAAAAAGAAGGCAGTTTTGCACATAATTACTCTGAATAACATGACTGAATACAAGACTGACAAAATATTAAAAAATAGGATAACTTTACAAAAAGTTAATGAGAAGATTGAGCTTGCTTCTTTTTACACAGTTGATCGATGTTGGGCTCTAGCTTTGTTAAATACAACCTTAAATCGTTCTCAACATTAAGCTTCTTCCTATTCTTAGTTTTTAGATAAGTTAAACTCGATTGAAAGTTCTTTGTGTTCCTTTCCAACACTAATCCAAAAATTTAACAATGCAACTTTCAAATATTTATTATTTAATGTTGGATCACAGGACAGTTCGATTAGTTGTTCCTTCTGGGAAGTAGTCAGATTGCTAGAAGTTTCTGTAGCATCAAAAGTAAAGGGATCACGTATCCAGTCCAGTCGTTTGTCTGTAGGTGGGAAGTATTGCTTTATGTGTGTCTTCAATAAGTTCAGGTGATGTCATATTTGAGTTGTACGATCAGTCCAGTCAGATATGCTTTCTTCGTTTTCTTTCAAAAATGAATTCAATC
Organism: Stictocephala bisonia; assembly: GCA_035578905.1. Classification (NCBI taxonomy): domain Eukaryota; kingdom Metazoa; phylum Arthropoda; class Insecta; order Hemiptera; family Membracidae; genus Stictocephala; species Stictocephala bisonia. The sequence goes on along the minus strand of JAQJVL010001068.1, from coordinate 116,902 downwards.
TTTCAAAAGTCTCACAGTTATTGTTTTTTAGTTCATTTTCCCAAAGGGTGATTTTTGCAAGCATTGCGTTAGTTTTCTTTTCAACATAGAAAATATCTGAAACACTACCTTGCATGGACTTATTCCAAATGTTCAGTTTTTCAAAAACATCACTTAAATAGGCCAATTTCAAAAGCCAACCACACTCATTGAGTACTGATGATAAATTAGATTTTTGCTCGGTAAAGTAAAGATGCAGTTCTTTGTGGAGTTCAAATACACGGGATAATACATTTCCACGTGAAAGCCAGCGTACTTCTGTGTGAAACAACAGGTTCTCGTGAAGACTACTCATATCCTGGCAAATAATTTTAAAGAAGCGAGATTTTTGAGGCCTAGTTTTAATAAAATTTACAACTTTTACACTCTGGTCGAGGACTTCTTTTAGTTCATCAGGAAGGTGCTTAGCCGCCAAAGCCTCGCGGTGAAGGACACAATGAGTGAAGTTACATTCAGGTGAAACCTTTTTTATGTGGCCTACTAGCCCAGTGATGTGACCACTCATGATTTTGGCACCGTCAATACACACTGACACACAGTTTTTCCACTCAAGCTGGTGTTCGGATGAAAACAAATGTAATAGTTTGAAAATTTCTTCCCCTTTTGTAGAAGTATTTACATGTTTACAAAATAAAAGATCATCAAAAACGTCATCATCAAATATACCACGAACAAAAACAATCAATTGGGCTAAGCCAGCCACATCTGTCGTTTCGTCAAGTTGTATTCCATAGCATGGACTATCTCGAGTTTTTTTGAACGAGCTGCTCTTCATTTGCCATGTCACTGATTCTCCTTGAAACCGTGTCGTTTGATAGATCAATTTGTTTAATAATTTTTGCCTCTTTTTCACCAAATATGCAAGAAATTATTTCTAGTGCAGCAGGGAGGATAAGGTTTTCAACAATGGTATGATTTTTCCCAGACTTGGCAATCAGATTGCTAACTTTATAGGAAGCTTTCAACGCTTTTTCAGTTTGCTCTGCACTAGCAAATTGCTTAATAGTAGTTTTCCTACTTTTTAGGTCTTCTGAAAGACGTTTAAAGTACTCTAAGTCTTTTTTTACTAAATTGTCATGTTTGCTTTCGAAATGGCGTTTCAAAAGGGACGGTTTCATAGAATTGTTTGATAAGATTTCAGAACAAACCACGCATTGTGGTTTAGGCTCGTCTGAACTTCCGGTCCAGGTAAAACCGAATTTTAAGTATGACTCGTCATATTTCCTTTTTTTATTTACAGCCTGTTCTAGTTTTTCAGATTTTTTCTTTTTACATTCCGGTTGCTCATTATTATCAGTACATTTAGGCATATGCCTACTTACATTTTGTGAGGTTGATGGTCCAGGTTCTTGGGAAAAATGTTTGTAAGGTCTTTTTGTTTGGAGCCAAATTATCCATCGTTAATGTTCACTTCAATATTCACACAACGACACAACAGTATTCACGGTAAACAACTGTAAAACTAATAACAACAAGGAGGAACAAGTCAGGCAAATGGACAATGCAACGCTCGACTGATTGCTATTGCTATCAGATGTAGGGCGGTCGGGGAGAAGCAGGCAGCGGAAGGAGAAGGTAGGAGGGAGGGGTGGGGTGGTTGCAGACAAAAGCTGGATTGAGAGACTGATTGGTCATCACTCCTGACTCTGCTGACTCCACTGCTCTGCTCGAGCGCCGTAAATAACTCGCACAGTAATCACGGCACGAAGCTCACTCTGCGCATGTGGATCGGGTAGAAGGGTGGCCTACCGCGTACCCCCTGAAAAGTTTCGCGTACCCCTAAGGGGTACGCGAACCACAGGTTGAGAAACCCTGCCTTAAACGATTCAAACATCGCACTAGGTTCCTCGGCTTTATCACCATCATGAACAATTGAGATATTTGCAGAGCTTTACCTCAATAAGATGCTCATTCGTAATAATATAATAACCTCATTCGTTCCAGCGCAACGCTGTGCTGAGACTGATAGCAACCATTACTTCGCCCTTACTAGACTTTGAACTACTAAGTTTCTAATTAGATAATGTATCTAAGATTAGATACATATCATATCTAAACATTGTGAAATTCCTAGGCAATACCTCAACATCACTGATATCAGCTGACAGATTTGTCTTTGCCAATATGACAACGTCAAAGTTCGGCATAGTAATAGAAGATTTGAGTTTATTTACATTGCTTTGCATTCCATTCAAATTTTGATTATAAAAAATAGTCTATATCGATGATAATAGACGTCTTAGATCTATTTATTTACATTACTATTCTATGACACTATTAAGCAGATTTTTCTGTTAAATAGATTTTTTACTTTGGTTTAGAAAAATTATCAAGAGTATGAAATTTTTACTCTATGCTGTGCATAGAATTAAAAAGTAAATGTTGTGCATTTTGTGGCGGCATGCAAATGTTCAAATCTTGAAAAGAAAAAAAAAACTCCTTGTAGGATGCAGACGTACATAAGTCAAGTCACAATGCTACACCAAAAGTCCGTTACAATAATACAACCTTACGTTCTCTTCTTTTAGGTTAGTCAGGAATAACTGGAATAAGGCAATTTGTATCTTGATGTACTAGACTATATCCTATCTAAGTAATAATTATTGTTAACGATCCATTTGCACTTACTTTTCGGCACCGATTTTTTATTTTATTGTTACTAATTGTACAAGTACCAAATTCTATCTTGGATAGGCTTTCTGAAGTACAGTATTAACATTTTCCAGCCATGTCTTATATGTTGGGTCATCTTCACAATGGTTGGCAAGTCGACCAAGCAATTTTATCTGAGGAGGATAGAGTTGTGGTAAGAAAGTATATGTGCAACATTTATATGGCCTAATAGCCTAATATTATGTCTACTGGGTAATTCTGTACACTATTACCTAGTCAACTTCAAATCTTTTCATATTTTGTTAATACATTTTTGGGATGGTAAATATCAATATTTAGTAAAAAATTAGGTTTGGAAAGAGTTAGTGTCATTAGTATATACTGAGGCCGCTAATACATATCGCACCACAGCAGTTATGGTTAGGTTATTGTAGAATATTTTTTTTTCTTCAAATTCTGCCGACTGCAAAGAGAAAAGTTTGAGACAGGGAAAATACGTTATTACAGGTTCACTCTACAATATAATAACCTAACCATAACTGCTGTGGTGTGATGTATCCGAAATGGGTATTTATGCAATTTCTTGCCACCAAACAAATTTAGAACATTTTGCTAGAAATGAGTCTAGAATTGTCTGTATTTTCACGAGGTATGTTCTTTATTCCGCGGAAATAACGTATTTTACCGAAAAATTCAAAAAACCAATATCACAATGTTTCGTATTTTTGTCATAATTCCGTTAACCCTCCAAGCGCTAAAAAGCCCAATCGGGACGAAATAAAGATCGTTCCCAGTGCTAAAGTCCCGATCGGGATGAAATAAACATCGCTTCACAATGCGTAATATATCTCTGTAATTAATTGTTGGATCAACGTATACTTTATATAGTATTACTCGGGAATAAATACTCTATCGAAACAATACATTACAATCTAATCTAGTGATGAATATAATCGAACATGGTTAGTTGAAAAACAGCTGTTATTTTACTCTTGACAGTCGTGACTAGTTTCGCATTGTTGTTTGTACTGTGCGTAGGGTGCTGTGTTTTCTTTTGATTTCGTGTTGTTTATGTATATATTTTTGTATCAAAGTTAATTGTAATTAGTATTTAGAAGTAATTATGAGTGAATTAAGTAATTCCAGTGCTATTAGAAATGTTTTGAACTATGAAGATAGTGATTATAGATACGTTGTTTTTATTGTATATATTAAAAGTAAATTTTCATATCATTGTAAATAAGGGCTATGTGTAACAAACAGTTGGAAACAACAGTAATATTGTGTGTTTTCCTGATTTTTTTATTTATAATTGTGAAAAACTATGACTGTAACAATGTTTTTCAAAAAGTGCAATTTTTTCTCTTATAAAAAGTTTTAAACAATACATTTTAATATTTTTTTTATGTACAATAAAGAGCAAATTTGTAGTTTTTTTTTTATCAGAATTGAATGGAGAACATTTTGTATATAATGGAATTATTTGTGGGTCGTTACTATATGCTAATAAATAGGCGCTAAGTGAAAAATTGAAAAAATGCTGTTGAAATATTTATAAAAAGTGGTCTATAACTGAGACACAATTAGAAGTAAGTGTTCAAACTTATTTTATTATTGTTCTACATGTTCCACTGAATAAAATGATATATAAAAAGCCGAAGTTTTAATAAAAAAATTGAGTTAAATAAAGAAATTTAGCAAAATACGCGGGCAAGCAAAAATGGCCTAGCACTGAGGGGAAAAAAGTCAGCTCTTGGAGAGTTAATTTAAATGGTATTTTAATCATCTTTTCTTTATTTTGATGTGTTTTTGCCCTGAATACAAATTTAAAAACTATTATTACAAATATTTCTCGAGATATAACAGAAAAACTACTATTGCAGCGAATCGTGATTAGCGGCCATTACGCGATCATTATATACAACTACTATTAATCACAAAAACCGAATTCACCTATATTCCCGCCGGAGTGACAGCTGGCAGGCCGTCACAGAGGCCAAACACTTGAATTTAACGCAAGTAACGAATTTTTGTTGAGGAAAGTTAGGTTATGTTTGGTTGTCAGTAAAAAATGAATTTTCGAGCTGAAAAAATAATTTTACTACAAAACCAGTTATATATATTTGTGTTCAGCACAAAAAAACACGGGGATGAAAAAAAGTTGTTGAAAAATATAGATTTTTAAAAAGTTGGGTTTTTCACCATCAGATAAAAAACTAGTTTTCGGTAAAAAACAAGTTTTCCGCAAATGAAATAAAACTTTTCAGGAGATATAAACTAATTTTTTACCGCATGAAATCGTATTTTCAGAGGTGGCAAGAAAGTGCAAAATGTCGGTGATAGTGCACATATTTTAAACCTTGTCACTTTGCAACGTTAACGATGGCTTTCAGACATTTGATTCTCATTTTTCTAACTAAGTGAGGACTGGGCTACCACATCATCATATGAAAATATTTGAAGTTGACTAAGTAATAGTGCAGAATTACCAGCTACTGTAATTTCATATCTGAAAGGTAGGCCTATCAAGGTAGGTTTATTAATCGTTCAAATTACCAACTAGGTTTTATCTTAACTTCCTTGAGAAGTAGAACATGTCTACTTGTTAAGGTAAAACCTAGTTAGTAATTTGATAAACTTTGACATCCTGTATAAGATCATGAACAATGAGTTATTGTTCAGCAGTAGGCTTTCATTTTTATTTATTTATATATATACACGGTGTACACCATTTATACATTTTAAAAAGAAACAGTCCATTCATATAACAAGATAGCAAAAATTACAAGAGTATAAACATTTAGTGTTATAATTGTTACAAAAACATGGTAATAGCCTAACTATAAAAAATTATACAAATATAAAAAATAAATAAATAAACATGAATAAATTACAGCCATTGACATTTTGGAAATAGCCATTAAAGATTAGTGGTGTACCGTTGATCCTTGAACGGTACACCATTAATCGTTTTTTTTTTGTTTTTAACAATTTGTGGAATATTGTTTATGTATTTAATGGTGAGGCCAGTTTCGCTGCCAGCTGTGCGCTTTTCTAATTCAGATCTCTAGACAATTTCACTGCGGAGAATGAAGGGTCCACTAGGACAGCCGATCCTGTAGAAAAACTGCTGACAATCATAGAGACATCTGAAGCATTTTCAAGGACAACCTTCAGGGGCCTGGACTTGCCTGGAGATTTCTTGCCGACACGGAAAGTTTTGGTTTTGTTGATATTGAGGGAAGGAAGGAGAGGCAAAAACAAATTGTTACTCAAGTCCCAAGTCGTGTCGCTTCTCGTTGTTGACATATTTGTCAGATGATTCAATAAAGTTAAACATCATGACATTCTAGGAGCGTCGGATACGTTCATTCATCTCAGCAATTGCGACCTCAATGTTAGAAGAAACAACCTCCGATTTAATATCCTTGACAGTATCCATAACAGAAGTTACTTTATCTTCAACAATAGTAACACGTGGATTGAGAGCTGACAAATCAGCTTTTATAGTGCACATCTCAGTTTTTATATCAGTTACGTCTCTAGATATTTCATCAAGTTTGCCGACTTTTCCAAGCAAATCATCCAACTTGTTGAGAACTGAGGACATTTGAGATATAAGAAGATTTAGTGGTTGGCCAGAGGTGTCCATACAATCAGTCCTAGTACAGTACCACTTTACATTGGTGTTGCTACTAATGCGCTGATATTCAGCTTTCGACATATTCAGGCATGTTTTATGCAACCATCGCATTCCATGCCCTCCTCGTAGTCAAAGACAACTCTCACACATATTGGACAGGAGGAGTTCAAACTGAGGTTGTTACAACGTATCTGACTAGATACAATACAAAGATATTGTATCTATATAATAATAACGATCCTAACCTAACAGTTAAGAACAGAATAAATTTAAATTAAATTAAGTTTTTAGAACGTAAACAACAAACAAATACATCTATAGGGTTAATAAGATTTAAAAACACAATTAAAATATTATTAACAGCATAAACTTGAGTGTGTCCTATTCATATTCGATGAGTGTGTCCTAGCAATAGAGTCATAAAGTAGGCTTAATTGTATCTAAGAATTTAAATTGGATTAAGAGAGAACTGTATAAGTTAAGTAGACCTATTGCAAGAGTATTTGTTACTGTATATAAAGTAGGGAAAATATCTAGACAATTTTTTATATTGATAAGTGTTTGTTTTATGAAGCTCATTATATATAAGATATATGATAACATGATTTTTCTACCTATGAAGCTCCCTAATCTTTATATGGCGTAGAACAGCTTAACATTCAGTATAACAGTATATAGCTTGCTACTAATATCGAACACGTTCTAATCGATTAACTATACTCATTGTTGTTTAGATTATAACAGTAATCAGTAAGTTTTTTTCTCAAAAAACCCATATGATGGGCTAGTTTTGACTGTACTTAAAAAAAAATTTTGGGAGAAAACATTGTTCTTCTGTGAGAAAAGTAAAGTTTTACCTAGAGGAAAAATATTTAAGTGTTTTGTTTTACTAAAATATAGCATTGTGAGTACTCAAATTGTACATAATCAATTCCTGATCTAGAATATGAAAAGGTTTATAAAATCGGACCATTATTAAGAGTGTTAGCACCGGAAAAGTGCCCAAGCTATTTTTATAAAGTTATGTTTATATAGGTTAGGTTTGTTTATTTTTTTAGGTAAGGTAGGTTACATAATGTTAGGCTAGGTTTAGTAAGGTTATTAATTATTTGTTGTTAATCCAACCCAACCTTACGAAAAAAACCAGTATAACAAATATTACTTTCATCCAAACAATTCCCAATATTTTGCAAAATAAAGATATTTTACAATACGATAATTTACGGCGAAAACATATAAGTTATGAAAAAAATTTATTCTCTGTATTCTTATAAAAAAAAAAAAAAACAAAGTTATAAGAAGTAAATTACTATATTAGGAGCTTATTCTATACCTAAAATACGATGTAACCATAGTAATCATAAAGAATAATATAGAAAATAAATCATTACATACCTTATTGATTGTTCAATTCAGATATTCAGAGTGAAAAATCAGGTCTCCTTACTGAAGCATTGAATTTACAATTTTTTTTTACACTAAATCACTATTTACACAAAGTACTTCTTTTTATTTCTTACAATTATTATCTGAAATGCACTCAGGATGTAATCCCTTTTCACATTTCACACACACAAAATGGGAGCGCCGAAGGCGTTGTTCAGTAGAGCAGCCATAGCATTTTCTGGTCATGATTCCTGGCAATCTTTTGATTCCATACAAAGATTTTACTTGGGGTGGATCTTGGACCACAGGTGTATTTTTATGAACAAACCACTCTTCTCCAAGACTGTATACTATTGTATCTGTAAACTGCAGCGGGTCATAGGTTTTTTACCAGTAGATTTGAAATTTTCTTTCTACAATATGTACAAGTTTGAAATCATTCTGCTCATTACATTGAACACTACCTTCTTCCAATATTTTAGAGTGCGTCGTTCGTCAAGGTAGGCGTAGATCATCATGTCGGAGACATCTACTCCTCCCATGAACTTATTATATTGAAGAATCATGTCTGGCTTTTGTATGATTTCTGGCTCTGCTTGATGTCGCACTCTTCTCTCTACCGCAGTAGTTCTCTTATTGGCTTTAGTCGACAAAACTAAGACTTGATTTTTCTGAGATTTCTTATCTCTGTGTCCACACAAAAGTAACGGGCCATTTAAAAAAAATGTTGTTTCTCCAACAGTGAATTTAGGTTTGATTTCTTTTGGTAGTAGTTTACGATTCATCCTGATTGTACCTGTGATGTAAGTCCTTACATCGTACAAATATCTGGCTAAGGGTACAGAAGTATAAAAATTGTCAATAAAAACGTGATAACCCTTGTTGAGATAATTACCTACTTGAAGGAGTTGTCTGACTACCATATGAGAAACGCCTAATTGTTTTTGATTTTGTTTCTCCTCTTCTGAGACAGCTCCACGATAAACAGAAAAAGCTAGAATGTAATTTACAAATACCCATAATTTTATGCCCCACCGATGATGCTGTTTATTGGGCAAATACTGCAACAATGATGTGTGAGACTTGGTTCCAATAAGAGATTTGTCTATTGATAATTTTTCATGTGGGACGTAATAGTGTCTGAATAATTTGTTCGCATGTTCAACAATTGGCATAAATTTAGCACAAGGTTCATAAGGAGATTTAGCTTGTTCTTTATTATCTACTAGGTGAAAAAATTTTAGTATCAACTGAAAACCACTTCGGGGGAACATCTTACCAAACCAGAGAGTTGCGCTATTAGGCATAGTGGACCAGTATGAGGCAATAGTGCTTTTCTTTACAAGGCCCATGTTCAAAATACAGGCAATAAATGCCTTCATTTCCTCAAATGAAACTGGTACCCATCAGTGGCACGGGATCTAGGCTTCAGGGTTCCAGAGTTAGCAGCACTTTCGATACATTGTGTTGCATAACGATTTGTTTCAGTAACAAAGGTGCTAATCAAGGACATTGTAAAAAAAAAGATTAAAATAAGTAATTGGCTGACTGTCTGGTGGAGGCATATGTTTGGGGCCTACTTGCTCCATGAATTTTACAGGAGAGTCAGGCATAATATCGCCATCACGCATTTCAAACCATGGTTCTTCGTCGTTGCTATCTGGGTCTTCTTCAATGTCCTCTTCAGAAGATGTAGAATCGTCACCGGAAACAGGTTTTTTTTTTCAGGAGTAGAGGCAGCAAAACCTCGTCCCCTTCCCCTACGGTTTCCTCTGCCTAAACTTTTGAATCACAATTTATGCCTAGAATGGTCAGTACTACTTGGGCTAGGTTTCACTTGAACTGTAGTCCTTGTCCTCATCTGTGTCATCGACAGTAGAGTCAGACACATCTGAGTCATAACCTTTAGACCTAGGCAGGTTAGGTCTTATAGGTTTATACCTCTTTTTTGGCAATGGCCTACAATCTCCACTTGCACCAGCAATACCCATATAACTATCACATAATGGCAAATCTGAGGTTGTTTCTGTGATTATAGGGATACCAATAGTTTCCATACGACCTAAGCCTATGCCTAAGTTGTACCAAACTTTGTACTTTGGTCAGCAATCGGTGTTTCTACTGAAGTTTCCAACTCTCCACCACTTGTAACGTCATCTAAAAGATTCCTCAATAAAATAGAATCATCACAGTTTACTTTATTTCTACCCATTTCACAATAAAAATGATTAAAACTTTGACTTGAAAACACACGCAAACACTGCTCGGCACAATGTAAACAAACAACTAGCACAAGTTTGTAAACTAATGAAACATCGATATATCGAAGAGTACATCGAAACATTGATCGAAACAAGTACTTCAATGCCTTTAGAAGCTGTCTGCATCGTTACTAGCCAGTTAATACAGTAAGGTAGTACTATAATAAATTAAATACAGATCGACACGCTCCGTGTCGAAGGCATTTTTAGCACACATATGCATCGACACGGAGCGTGTCGCTCGGCACTAAAAGGGTTAAAGAATAAATTCTTCACGTATAGTTATTTATAACTGTTTCTTTCTTAATTCGAATTCGCTGCGTTATTACGTGTTATTTGAAACAGAGTAAATGTGCAATGAAGCGTGAACTCATCGCGCCGCTCGGGGTGGAAGTACAGTCTACCCTGATGACAATGGCTGTAACCGTAGTCTAAACTAACTCAAACAATCAAAAGTGTACGAAACATTTCCAATCAGCTTTTTTCATGAGGGCTTTGGACCTCTAACGGCAGCTTTGAAAATGTTTTTTGTTTTTATATTTTGTGTTTTTTTTTGTTTTTTACATTTTAACTTTTTTGTATTTATTACAACATTTATGGAGATACAAGTATTACAAATAAATTAATTGTCATAATCTGAGAAGTCGCCTTCTACTTCTATATCGTCATCGTCATTTTCTGATTCAGATTCTTGCAAAATAATAATAATTGGTTGCACTAGCGGAATTTCATCATAAAGATGGTCTTTCTCCCAGTCTTCTACTTTCTTTGCATGTTCGACACATTTTGGCCAAAGGTCAGGTGTCACTGATTGTAATATTTATTACATAAATCTCGGGTAACATTTAACCCGTTTCCTTTCTCTTCTGCGTTTGATCTATTTACTATTAATAAATTATACTATTACTGACAATTCCTATTTAATATTATTATTATATTATATTATTATTATTATATTCCAATTATATATCCAATAATTATTTACCCAATTACTATCCAATATAATATGGATTCAAACAAATTCAAAAAAGGAGATTTTGTTTTTGCCAAAGTAAGAGGGCATTCAGCCTGGCCTGCAGTTATAAATGATGTAGAAAAAAGGGAAAAAACTTTAATATTTCATGTTTTTTTCTATGTTACAAAAGAAACTGGTAAATGTCGACTTAGTGAACTATCACATTACATGGAAAATAAACAAAAGCTAATGAAGGGAAAAGTAGTAAATAATAAAAAATTTTCTCTAGCAATAAAAGAAATTGAAGAGGACATTAATAAAAAACAGAGAAATCACTCTAGCTTGTTCTTAGGTAATGAAAGTGTAAATGATAAATCTTTGCTGTGCTCAACTCCCGTTGACAAAAATTCGAAATCAGAATTAAACATCCGAAATAATGAAAATAACGATACAGTATACAAAGATATAGCTGTTAACACCCCTGCATACTTAGATTTGAACTTTCAAGTTGAAGCCTTAACAGAGAAATGTATCAGCTTAGAAAAGAGTATTCTTGACAAAGATGAAAAAATAAGTACTTTGTCTTGTGAAACAGCACCGTTGTCGCTCAAACCACAAACAACAAATGATTTTCAAACTCAAATCTTAATACAAGAACTGAAGCAAGCAAAACTTGAAAATGAAAACCTTAAAACTGTAATAACAATGCTACAAAAGGATTACAGCGACATAGAAAATCAATTAAAAGAAGCTAAAGAAAATCAACTAAAATGTTGCAATTGTTACCCGGCATTAAATCAGATCAGTCCTAGATCAAATAGTCCACAGTTCTGGCAGAAACCTAATCATTTTTTTAAGGCTCCGATACATAATAAAGAATCTAAAATGCACTGTGAAAATAGTTTTGAAGTTCTCTCAGAAGTTAGCGAAGAGGAAAATGAGGACGGGGACTCTTTCACAGTTGTTTCCTTGCCTAGTGTAAAGCCAACAAAATTAAAAAAGAAGTCACAGCAAACCAGACTAAAGAAAACTGCTACAGATGCTCCAAACTATACTGCTACTCAGCCCAAGCTGCTAATATTAGCTGATAGTCATGGGCGAGACCATTGATTTTATACACAAATAGATTTCCCATCCAATGTTAAATTTTGAGTCTCAAAATATCAGCTGTTTTTGTGGTCCATTGTGGAGCGCTAGTGTAGCTCCATGTAAATGTAATGCAGTTTAAAACAGCTGTGGTTGCGGGCCACACTAACTAACAAAATTACTGCCACAAATATTCCTATTAGATGGTTTATCTATTGTAGGTGTATATAATCAAGGGCGAGACCTAAGTAATATGGTACAGCAAAAGACCAATATAAATGTGGCAGCAGTTGTGAGATCGGGGGCGAAAATTAGTGGCGTTTTGCAGGAAGTAGAGAACCTTGCAGCCGGACTCACCAAAAATGATTTTGTCCTTGCTCTGGGAGGGACCAATAATATTGAGTGCTCTGGAATAAGCGGTATGTTAAATGACTTTGATACTCTGTTCGATTCTACAAAAAACACTAATCTAATAGTTGCTACACTACCAATGCGGCATGACAAACCTGAACTAGATGATAAAATAAATGCCTTCAATGATAAACTAATAAGGAAAACCGCAAGCACAGGCACAAACACCAGGTTACTAGGTAATATCTCTTGCCTCGCCATCTTTACACAAACCATGGCATGCACTTTAATAAAAAAGGAAAAAGAAAAATTGCCGAAGAAATCTTAAAAATACTGAAATATTTTCACTCTGACCTTATTACTGCCAAAGATCATAAAGCTAGGCAACCTCAAAGTGAAGTAGGACCTATCAGTGTCATCGAGGCCAACATGGATACAGTTATAGACAACCTTACATATGAAGGAAACACTGCATTAGCCCACTGTATCTCAGCAGATATTGACAGTGACAGGCATATGAGTGCAGGTGTGGCAAGAGTATTCAAAAAGCATTTTGGCAGTCCTTCGGCAACAAATTTTATTGACAGTCACTTAACACATCAACAATTCAATCAGTTATCAGTATATGGGTTGGTGACAAAATCAAAATTCAATTCAAAACCTACTCTTGAGGACTACGATTTGGCATTTGAAAATCTAACAAAGGATTTCCAACACAGAGGTCTGAATTTCCTGATTTGCTCACCATTGGGATGTGTGAGGGACAATATTCCTCTTAAACATTTTGCTACGAATTTAATCCACTTCCAGCAGAGAACACAGGCCAAAATCCAGATTATTTCATATAAAGAACACACTACCAGAGTTCTACAAGGTGGATCTTCTCATCATGACTTTGTAAACCGTCTGCGTCAGTGCTTCAACTCTACCACAGTGCAAACTAACAATATTCATCCCAACAAATCTAATCAAGTTGATAGTCAGCACACTTCAATGGAAGACCTGTCTCCACCTCTACCTCAACCTGGCATATCTCAACCTGAAATATCTTACAACACAAATCAGCTCTAGGAAATGGCTTCTCAACCTCATGTGACCAGTGTCAACCAGTGTGATCAGGTGTCTCAAAATCCATGTTTGAGTTCTCTTGTTTTGAACAATCTAAATCTATCTTCAGCTTGTCCAGATTCTGTTAAACCACATGTTTAGCAATGTTAAAAATGTTTGCCACAATAATGGGTTAGATTCCAGGATGTTATTCCTTAATATTCAGGGCTTGGATAAAAAAGTTTCTGTTCTAGAAAGTTTCTTAATTAACAAAAATGTTTTTGCAATATGTTTGACAGAACATTGGCTTAAAGAAGATGAAACTAACTTAGCAGCACCTGATGGATACTCCTTTGCCAGTGCTTTCTGTCGAGCTAATCACATTCGGGGTGGTTCTTTAACTTTTACCCGTAATGACATAAAAACCAGAGAATGCAATATTAAGCACCTTTGCTCGGAAATGAATTTCGAAGCTACTGCAGTTTTTATTGATAGGCTAAAAATAATAATTGTTTCAATTTACCATTCACCATCTGGTGACCCGCATATTTTTTTAGATGCATTTGATAAATTGTTATTGTACTTGTCTAGTTGGCCAAAGTACACCTCTGTTATAGGAGGTGATTTCAACTTGAACTTTGATGTGACAAAACAAAATAATTTATCAAAACAATTTATCAATATCTTGCGACAGTATAATTTTTATTATTTAAATAGTAAATCAACTAGAGGTGCTAACTGTCTAGATAATGTTTTAGTAAATTCCCAAAGAAATGTTGCAATTGAGTGTGACATTTTCAATTTTCCATTCTCTGACCACAATGGTCTAATTATAAATGCTCCATTCATCAAATGTCATCTGAAAAAAACACAATCTGAAAACAATAGTCCATACAATCTTGACTCAAGCAGTTACTTCAGGATGATCCTACCAAAATCCTCAGTAATTTGCTTGACAGAAAAACTTAGATGTTATCAATGGGATAACCTATTAAATCTAAAAAATTACACTGCCACTAATACTTTTCAAATTTTCTTTCAAAAATTGGTAGACAATATAAATTTCTATTCAAAACTTAAAAGAGTCAAAACATACAACTGCCCTAAATTAAAACATGATTGGTACTCCAATTATCTGGCCAATATGAAAAAAAAATTACTATTTTTAGATACTATTATTAAAAGAAATAGTAAAGACTCATTAGAAACTAAGCAAAAATTTTTAGACCTGAAAAAACAATACAGAAAAGCAATTAAAGATGCAAAAATACTATATAATACCAATTTAATAGAGAGCAGTAGTAATAAATGTAAAACCGCTTGGAAAGTGATAAAGGATGCAAGTAAACAAAATTCATTAAATAAATCAAACCCTGGAATCTCACCCGATATGTTTAATAATTTTTTTATTGAATCTGTTAATGACATTAAAACTAAAGTAAGTAGTCCTAAATATAGTTCAGAGGAGCTAATTCAATTTTTTGCAGTCAATTCTTAAACTTTTGCATGGAGACTAGTAAGTCCGGAGGATATAGTAACTACTACAGGTAGACTCAAAAATTCCGACAGTTGTGACGTTTATCTAATGTCCAATAACTTGTTAAAAAAAATTATAGCACATATTGCCATTCCTCTATCCTACTGCTTTAATCTCTGTCTCATGGAGGGAGTTTTTCCTGATGAGTTGAAAATATCACGAATATGCCCAATTCTTAAAAAAGGCCCAAAAGACAAGCCGCAGAGCTATCGCCCAATTTCTATTGTTCCAACTTTTTCAAAATTATTTGAAATTATAATCCATGAACAATTAAGTTCCTATTTAGAAAAAAAATCAATTTTTAAGTAACTCACAATTTGGATTTAGGAAGGGGAAATCTACAACTGACGCTGTAGATATGCTGGTTCGTGAAGTGTTATCAGCTTTTGAAAATAAAACATTTGCTCAGGCCACATTCTGTGACCTGAGCAAAGCGTTTGATTGTGTAAATCATTCTGAATTATTAATGAAATTAAACCATTACGGTATCTCAGGCAGGCAACTTAAATTTTTTAGTTCCTATTTTTGTAATCGTAAGCAAAAAGTTTTTGTGGACGGTGAGTGGTCCCAGGAAATACAAGTCACACAAGGTGTCCCCCAGGGATCGGTCCTGGGACCACTATTATTTGTAATTAGTATTAATGACCTCCCAAGCTTTGTGAGGACTAAAACTTTTCTTTATGCGGATAATTCAACATTTTTTAATTCTAATTCTAATCTTGAACAACTAAAATCTCTCTGTGAAAATACTCTTAAAAATGCATCTGACTGGTTTAAATCAAATGGATTTCTCTTAAATGAAGAAAAAACTAAAAAAGTTACTTTTTCTCTAAGACCTGTTGATGAACGCTTCTTGAAAAATAATCCTGATGACCATGTAAAATTTTTAGGAATGTTTGTAGATAAAACACTTTCCTGGGGATCACACATTGATTATATTAGTATTAAATTATCTAGGGTAATTTATTTATTAAAACGATTGTCTCATTCTGTACACCAAAATTATATCAGATCAGCTTATTTTGCATATTTCCAGTCTATATTTAGATATGGATTAATTTTTTATGGGAACTGCAGTAGGATAGATGAAATTTTACTTTTGCAAAAAAAAGCTATTAGAGCTATTTCAAATGCAGGACCTGTAGAGCACTGCAAACCCTTATTTTTGAAATTAAATATCCTCACTGTTATTAATATTTACATCTTCGATTTGTTTTTGTATGTGTTAAGAACTCCTGGTATTATTAAACAAAGTTCACATCAATATAGCACTAGGACCAAAGATCAAGCTAAAATTAATTTTTTTAGATTGAGTAAAACATTGAACAGCCACAATATAATTTCAATCAGAGTCTATAACAAATTAATCCATTTATTCAATATGTATCCCAAAAAAACTTTCTGTAATAAATTATTTAACTGGCTCCTAAAGCACCCTTTTTATTCACTTGACGAATTTTTTAGTACAAATATTTTTGACTTTTAATTCATTTTAAGTTAGTACATTGTAATCCTCACTGCTATATTTTATTAGATTTACTTGTGTAGTGTTAAGAATCTTTGACTTAGCATTTATGTGCTTGTATTGTGACGTTGTCAATGCTATGTAGTTTTATGACAATAAATGGAATTTGAATTTTGAATTTGAATTTTGAATTTTGAATCTATTTATTTTTGCAGCCTTATTTTTCATATGTGCCCAAATAAGTTCTATTGCATTCAGTTCGCAGTTTGCAACTGGCAACCATATCAGCTCTACATCTGACCCTTTTTTTACCATCTACCCAGTACCCTTTTTACCCACTAAACAAAGCTGGGCTCCTTCTAAAAATCCTCTCTCACTACCAATATGCAAAATAATGACTCGCTGACAGATCTAAAAAAACAAATAGCACTTACAATCATTGCAAGTTCGCCCTCGGTAAACGGTGATCTTAGAGGCATCTTGATGTCGCTGTAAACTCGGTAAGAGCAGAGTGACAACTATTACCAATAATCAGTCATTAGGCCGACGTTTGTTTGAGTCAGTTTATTACTCATCTTGTACAAATACTTCTACATTCCCGGTGACTCTGTGAGTGCAAGAGGGTGATGACTGGCCACAGCCATAGTCATCAGGGTAGACTGTACTTCCACCCCGAGCGGCGCGATGAGTTCACGCTTCAGTGCACATTTACTCTGTTTCAAATAACACGTAATAACGCATCGAATTCGAATTAAGAAATAAACAGTTATAAATAATTTTATATGTGAAGAATTTATTCTTTAACCCTTTGAAACACGTTTTACAAAAAAATTATATTTTTATAATTTTATGTTGTTTCCCTATAGAAAACACCTTTTTAAGTATAGTAAATTTCTTTTTATATTTTACCCATCATTATTGGTATTTAATTTTGTGGTGGTATCACTGTATAACCACTATGCAAGTACGGTCTTTGGGTTAGATGCAAACAATGACATTTTCTCCTGCTACTTTTATTATATACAACAAATAAATCTTAATTCTAACAATGTACAACTGATTGTTATGATAATATTATAATTAGTTCATATGTACCAAGTCATAGTTGACAAAAAGTCGTGTTCTCCTTGGTTCATGTGTTTCCCTTCAGGCAAGCACTCTTTTGGGAAAAATTGCCTGTCAACTCTTGTCGTCCCACAAGCTTGAATATTGTTTTTCTGTAAAGAACTCATTAGATTGACTGAGCTAAAAAAATTGTCACAGTATATTACATAGTTCTTATTTACTAATTCTTCAGTGAGTTCTGTTACTACCCTATGCCCAAGATTCTTTTCAACTATTCCAGCCCTTTTACCTTCGTAGATTTGAAATTGGCTGATATAGCCTTTTTCATCAGCCCTCACCCAAACTTTGTACCCACGTTTGGTTGGCTTGTCTGGCATGTATTGCTTGATTCCACTCCGACCTTTGAATGGAATCATGCTTTCATCAATTAATTGATATTGAGATGGTGCATAGCATTTCTTGTAGGTTTCTTGAGCTTGTTTAGTAAGGGCCTGATCTTATACAGTTTGTCATAATTAGGAGAATCTCATTCTGGCATATCATTATTATTGTTTATATGTAAATGTGTTAAAAGCCAGCCAAATCTGTTCACAGACATGTATGATGATATGTAATCATCTCTCATATCTGCCTCTGAAGACCAGTAATCACGGTAGGAGGGAGACTTTTTTATTCCCATTAGAATATTTAAGCCTATAAACACTTTAATTTCTTTATTTGTTGTTGGATATCTGATAACACCTCCACCTTTTTGGGTAGCGTAAACATTGGTTTCAAACACAAGTTTGTCAAATAGATCGTCGGGAAAAAGAGCTGTAAACACATCAATTGGGGTTGAAGCATCAATTAGGGGACCTGTACGTTCAATAAATTCATAAGACTTATTGGGTGAGTAGTAATTTTGATACCACGCAACACTATCTTTGTAAAGTCTGTTAGCCAAAGGCTCAGAGTCCTCGTTAAATTGAATGTCCATAGGCTGACTTTGAATGTCCAAGACTGCATCACCTTCGGGAATACCAGGCTCTGCTTCCTCGGCACTATGGTTATCTTGAAAGTCATTTTCGTTAATAAATGGGATTTCTTCACCTTCACCTATTTGGGCTAGGTCCAAATAATCCAAATCTAAGGTTCCATCTTCCGCAACTGTGTATGTTCCTGCAGCAACATCCGGGTATACTTGATCTACGTCGTCTTCTGAATCAGCGTCAGATGGGATGTCTTCAGTTTCCGCCAGCCAAACTTCTATAGATTTGTTCTCCATGGTCAATACTATATCCTGAAATCAATAAGAAATTGTAAATATCAAATAAATAGTATTCTGTAGACAAAATAAAAATCTGAAACACGATTAGCTACAGGTATGTGGCATAAATTACGGCCGTCCGCAAATGCATGGTGGTCATGTGGTGAAACCACCACAACAAGGCCTAATATTTAGTCGTCAAACAACTAATATCTAATTATTATAGTTTTGATACTTAGTTTAAACATAATTCTACTGAAATATATATGTTTGTACTTACCAACAATGTTCAAAGCACAATATAAATGTAAATATGTCACACTCGGTCACGGCGTGGACTCGTCTGTCACCCTGTTTGGCAAACAACGCTCCTGCCAGATTTTAGGTGAACCTATTGGGAGTGGTTGATCAATGTGCCGCTAGAATGCATCCTAATACACTTCTGAGAGGTGGTTTCATACATGCACCAGTATGCAGGAAAGGTATAGAAATGAAAACATAGGTGGTTTCACTGGGATGCCAGTATGCTTGAAAGGGTTAAAACAAGCTGAAAGCCAGTTGTATCGGACAAAGGAGTGCTGAAATAATTTTCGTTTACAAAATCTACAGCAGATTCTATAAAAAATTAAATAAAAATTTAAAAATTGAGATTTACATTATTTATGAGTTGTATAATATGGTATAAAAATTTCACAAAGATTTGTCCAGTGGTTTTAATCCTCGACCTGGCAGTTGATTTTGTCTGTACTGGCGGGTGATTTTAGGCCTGTGTGTAAGCCTTTTTTAATAAATTCATAAAAAATAGTTATATACTGTAAATATACTTATGTTTGGTATCAAAATGATCACAATGAAGTAGACTATCAAATAGTATAAAAAGAAAAAAAAATTTTGTTTTAGTTTTTTTTTTTGTGACTTGTTACATTTCAAAAGTTTTTTTTATTAAACATGAAAAGGGTGGGGGGTACCCCTAGGAAACATAGTGGCGATGATAAATTAGGAAATGTGAGATAGCCAAAAGTTTATAAATTTTATCTAGTTTCAGAAAATATAAACATTATATATATCTTATAGGTAAAAATAAATTTTGGAAATTTATAAATGTAAACAGTACAAAAATCAGAAATTTCGTTACCGCGGGTACTGTTATATTCAATAATTTCCTAAAAAAAACTATATACACTACAGAGTTCATACTTATACCAAAATTTAGATAAAAATAAGAGCTATAAATTGAAAATATTTGTTGTCCTAACGGGCCTATTACACGTGAAGATATACCGTGAAACAAAACAACACCAGAGCACCGGTGAAATGAAACAAGATGGCTAGATCGAACGGCTTCTTCGTTGTGCTTCACTTTCAATCACATGACGTCACCAAAATAAACGATGTATTGACTATCGATGCATATCCTTGGAACCGGCCACTAACGTAGAATCCATAGGCATGTAAAACTTTGTCGTAGCGTGAAAAATACGTACTATAATGACAGTTATATGCGGTCGTGTCAACAGTGCGCTAAAAGCGCACTCTGCCATTTCGACACACATAAACAGTGCGCTAAAAGCGCACTTCGCCAGGTCGAGGGTTAAAACAGTAATTGTTTAAAGTCGAACTTGAATACAAAGGAGTGATAAAACGGGACTTTTTTCTATATACCTTCATCTACGTTTTATATAAGTTATGCTAAAATTTATTTGAATATATGTATGAACGCAGAATTAAACTCGCTAAATAATGGTGTAAATTGCTTTATTCTAGCACGAACGGTTCGCTTGTATTTAAAGCTTAAACTCAGGGGACCATAATTTCTGCGCCGACAGTAGGGCTGTCAGCGTTGATTTCTTCTTATGGAAACCGTGATGGTTTTCTAGGTTGATGTTGTTCCGTTTAAGGTAGTCCTCAATTTTGACTAATATTTCCCTTCTTGTGCAGTAGTATGACCTTTTCAGTCTTCAACTGGAAGAGAAAGCATCCACTAGCAAGGCTCAAATTGACAATGTGAAGTATGGGTGTCATAAGCTCGTGCAGACAGAACTTTACCATAATTGATGAATATCCATCCAGTCCCGATGAGTTCTTGCTCTTCATTGTGCTAACAATTTTCTTGAGTTCATTCTCAGTCATGGGTACTAGATCTGCCAATATGTGTGTAATGCTTGGCACATTAGTTTTTTGTGGTTTTTGGTTTCTTAAGCTGGCTGTTTTTCAATGTATTTTCAGCTATTAACGTGAAGTAAAAGTTGAATACATGGCAAATTCTGTAGAATCCTCCATCTTGTAGCATTAAGTACTCAATATCTATCGTTTCTTGTCGCTTGGACCTCTTTTCACTGTTTATAACTCTCCAAACTGCCTTAGATTTGCAGTTGGACTAAGTAATGCAGTTTGCGGTCGTCTCTCGCATTAAGTCTTCTAGTTTTAAGTCGTAAACCTTTTTCAATTGGTTAGCTGTCCTCTTATCCTCTACTCTCCCTGTCAAAACATAAGTTTCCTAGGCACAAAGGAAAGTGTCCTTTATAGGCCTACTAAGCCTACCCTAAATAATTATCCTGCTAAAATTGACTTTTTTACTATGTTTGTATTCAGAGCAAACAAAAGTGGGGAAGATACTTTTAAACTGCAATTTTGATTTGATTTAGGCAAATGGGTATGGAGAAATCATTATAAACACAAACTATTAATCACAAAAACTAAATTCATTTATGTTTACGCCAGGGGACAAACAGAAGTCCAGAGGCCAGGCATCCAAATATAAAGCAAACTACTATTTTATTGAGTAAATAGACGATTAGGATTAAGTTTGGTTATGCTAGGTTAGATAAGTAGCCTTAAAAGTTTATTTTAAGGGTGAAAAAAATTAGATATTAAAAAACCAACTACGCCTACTGTACAAATTCATGTTCAGTATAAAAAACATGTAAAATGAAAAACTGTTGAAAATAAGAATTTTTTAAAAGTTGGTTTTTTAACTTATATAAAAAACATGTTTTTTGATTTTACATTAAAAACTCATCCATCGTCGTTGAAATCAACCTCCTCAAGAAATATAAACTCATATTTCACCACTTTTCAGTAAGAAATCGTATTTCAGAGGTGGCAAGAAAGTGCATAGTCACCGATTTCTGTAAGGCTACTTTTTCAGGCGATTGATAATTCAAGCAACTACTAACAACAGAAAACAGTGCAATGCAGTTTCTATTTAAATAATGAAATTTAAAAAAAATCGTCTGAAATTTTACAAGAATTGGCTGTATTTTCACAAGATCCACTTTTTTCTACAGAAATTACTTTTTTCACAAAAAAATCTCTAACCCAAATAAACAAATATTACCATTTTCTAAACATTTCTCTTATTTTAAATGATTTATTGAACATATTTTCCTTAGCGATTGATGTGTTGGTAACTAAGCACTTCTAGGTGCTTCTGAAAATAAGATTTCTCTTTCAGGAAAGTGAATATATATCTTTTATGAATAATATATCAGTTGAAGAGATCAAATTGAACTGTGGTTTTTAGAGAAAGACTTGTTTTTTATCTTATAGGTAGTGAACAAATCCAACTTGTTAAAAAATAATTATTTTTTAAAAATGTTTATTATTTTATGGTAAATATGAATATACCTATGTGAATGGTATACTGTTTAGGTCTATGAAAGTTGATTAATTTTCAAGATGTGACGGAAAAACTACTTTTGTTGCGTTTAATAGCCTTATGTGCCATGATAACAGCAACTACTAATACTGTTAGGCTGTTATGTTTTTGATAGGGATTGGGCGCCTACTATTTGGGACAGTGTTTTGTAATTGTATACTAACGGGCTACGTTCTTTTGAGATTATCGTCGATATTTTTTATGGAAGTTTATATTTTGTGATATATCACCTTAAAGGTTATAATGATCTGAATTGAATGCCACAATGTGCATATATAAGGAATCACTCTTATCAGAAAATAGAGCGCTGTGAGCACTGAAAATAGGTGATCTTAAAAAATTTCATTTAAACTTGGTTCTTGACACAGTAATGTGTTACAGTAAATTTCCCAACCAACGTTTTATATGTTTTATTGATATAAAACAAAATTTACATTTTTAGCTTGTTTTACAAGTACAATTCTCATACACTTTTAGTACAATAAAATTGTGTAAATAATGATTTATTTTATTCATAATTCATCAGTAAGACGCGGATCGTAAAGATATGGACGAATATGAGGGGGAAATAAGTGTAGATGAACGAGTATAGTTCAATAACCTTAGTTAGTAATAATTTACTAACTAAGGGCGACTGTTCCTCAGAAAGAGCTACTTATTATAGCCCAATAACCAGGGCAACTAAGGGACCTACAACTTTACATGGAATCTGAACCACATAAAGGATTTTCAGCTACCTGACAAGCCTAACACTCAGTTCTCTTTCCTACACAACATCCGAACCTTGACGATCATCCAACACTGACTTCTCTAGTAATGTCCACGTCGATGGCAACCATTTAGCGGGTGCCGTGTCAGTATTAAGAAGTCATAACATAGAACCTATCGCCTACAATCTCCTCAACGCTTTGTCCCCAATTAGCTATGTTACAAACATTTCAGTTGAATATAAAGGTCTATTCACCAGGTTCTCTTTTAAATTGATTTTAATTTAATAACATTATTTTCATTTCTTCAATGGGAACCATCTTCATTCTTCAGTTTGGCAATGAAGTTAAAATTAAATTGTTGTACGACAGAAAATGTGTGATGCCTAAAATGCTCTATTTTCTCATTACTTAGAAATGCAGATTGTGGCATTCAATTCAGTTTTCTATAACCTTTAAAGTGATGCATCACAAGGTATATGCTTCCATATAGAATATTGACAATACCCTCAATAGGACGTCCCCTGTTCGTGTGAAATGACAAAACATTATTCCAAAAAGGAGGTGCCCAATAGCTATCGAGATTGTAAAAGTTCTGAATATCTATTTTGATCAAGAAAGAAAGTGTTTGTATGTTACCAGACATCCTGTATATATATATTAAGTACAAGTACTTTAAAATATTTAAAGTTAAACATTACGATTGGTAGCATTATGCTCAAGTATGCAGCAATTGACAACAGTAGGCACCAGAAAATTGGGAGCCAAGATTCAGTTGCAATAATCAGTAATTAATTTTTACTATCAAGATTCTTGTTTTAAGTGCTTAAAGTAGCAGTGCTAATAATTCATACTTGTCTGGCATTTTCAGTAGTTTACCTAAATATATATAGGTGACTAGTAAATTTGTTGAAAATTTCCAACACCTGAAGTGTTTTTAAAATACATGTGCTTGTTATAAAACACTTGAAGCGTTGGAAGCCTCCAATAAATTATCAAATATCGAAACAATCCAACGCCAAAAAATAACTTCAAAGAGCTGTAAGTAGGTGACTGTTTTGTTACAATTATGTTACGACTATGCTTGGTTTTGTATGAACAATGCAAATCTATCTGCTGGACCAGCCTACAAAAGAGGATTTTTACTACAGTATATTAGTGTAAGATAATATACACATAAAGTTATGATTAAGTTATTAAATACCTCCAAAGAAGCTATATACGTAGAGTAATCAAATTTGTATGTGCAATGTTTATTTTAGAAAACAATTATTATTGATTTTATATATGCAAAAAATAGATTTTTTATCCAATGTCGATTTTTATGTTTCAAATTATTAGCTGGTTTTGGATCTAGGTGTGGAGCGTTTGTGTTGCCCCATGTAAATCAGTTTAAACCAGCTGTAGTGGCAGACCTTATTAACTAATTATATTACTGGCACAAATATTTCCAATAGATAAGGCATTTTGTAGGTATATATAATCGAGGCTATTATCTTCTAAAAAATAACAATCTTTACTAATTCACAGGCAATACATATTGCCACTAAAGAAAACTATCTGGTTCTAAGTACAAGTGTTACACGTGTCATTTCCATTTGTACCTATTGGCCTCTCAAGATACAACTGATTCCTTAAGTAGTTAATCTTTTTGTCCCCCCAAACCCAACACAGAGCGGATATTCACTTTAACCTCTCTTCCACTAACGTATGCTTTAACTTTCCACACCTGCACTTACTGATTGAACAATTAGTCTGTGCTCACGGCTAGTGACAGTTGTGTGTAGGCAAGGAGTGAAGAGGAGGCTAATTATGAAAACATTGGTCTACACAAACAGTTGTCTTGAACAAGTACCAAATCTATATTGCTATTTCAGCTGATATTTATTATTGTTATATTCGTTAGTAATATGGTTAGTAGCAACACTGCCACACGCACAGACTAATTGACCAATCAGTAACTCTATCCTTCATGGATAGGCTTCCACAGTAGTCAATATAACTAACAAATTCTAGGTTTTCGAGGTTCGACCGCGTCACTAGGCTATGTACAAAAATTGCCGACGTTTCGGCCACATTACAGTAAGCCATCCTCAGGGCGAAACGAATACTGTATCACAGAACTCATCTATGTACACAGGAGTCGAGTTTTGTGTTACAATGTTTGTCTCGCCCTGAGGATGGCTTACTGTAATGTGGCTGAAACGTCGGCAATGTTTGTACTGTATATAGTCCAGTGAGGCGGTCAAACTCCGAAGACCTAGAATTTGTTAGTGACAGTAACTATATTGATAAAATGTCACTCCTGGCTCAGACCTCTTCTTTGTTCACTTTACCAAAAGCTAACTTGATTCTACATCTTAGAGAGGGAAGCATCAAAATCATCTATTTTTTTAGAAATGGTGACTATTTAACAATGTGTGTTTATATTATTTGTGTATGATATGTGTGTATTTATATACTTTGCTTCCAGCCACTTGTGGCCATCAATCCTTGAATCTGAAAATTTTCAATTACAGACATACAATAAGATGATATATTCTACTTCCTCTTAGTTGGCATATTGATAAAAACTGAAAACTATTACAAATATGTGATTTTATACTACCATAGAATGCATTTAATATATATTAAGTAGTTTTGACTTTTTTAAGGTGATACGTTTTGGCCATGATTGGGACCCAACCTGCATGAAAATGGATGAAGTTCTCTACAGCATTGCCGAAAAAGTAAAAAATTTTGCAGTGATATACCTTGTGGATATCACTAAAGTTCCTGATTTTAATAAAATGTAAGTTTTGCTGAAAAATTTTTCTTTAGGTAAAGTGGTGAGTTTATTTAAAACAACATATGCGTTAATGTGAAATCCTTTTGAGTATGATTGAACTTATAACAAATACCAATTTTTAATGTTGTCAATAATAATACTAGGTATTATAAACACCACTGATCGGTATTAGAAAATCGTAATATTAATAACCAGCATTCTACAGTGGTCGGACCAACATCTGCAAGTTACGAGTCTCCGTTTACCGACATTGTCAGCCTTTACTTCATAGTCATCGGACATTATTATCATTACCCAATCAGATATTCTGAGAAGATCGTACGGCCTACTCATGTACAAATCCAAATAGTTAGGTCATATAGTTCAACATAGTATAAACTTATTTCTTCCGATGGACGAGCCGGTGGCCGAGCAGTGTAAGGCGTCAGGACTTTGAGCTTGGGTTAGAGATAGGGCTGGTTCGAATCCGGCCTAGACTGGAACATTTATCAGTAATATTCACCTTCTTCTGTACTGGTTTGCCCCCTTACTCTGAATAAATTTCTCACACAGATCAATAATCTAAGAGGAATGGGCAGAGTGAGGTTAAGAAGGAGGAGAAGGGAAATTTTATTTTAAAAGATTCGCACATTGAATTCTAACTACAGCAGAGTACAATCAGTACTATACTGGCTACAATTGCAATTGCTTTGGTTTGGTCTGCTGTCAAGTATAGCCAACCAGAGGCTTTTACAATCCTGTACTTCCTCTCAAGAAAGAAACAAACTCATGTTTCCCTTTGTGCAAACAGTACTGTACACAAGATAAGCTTCTGTGATTACGATGTTGATCAACAGAACTGATACTTTGATCATATGTTGTGGCAACACTGACAAGCACCGCAGCAGGTACTTAACAGTGTTGTGCTGTTTGAACATACTCTTCCATGAATTGTATGTGAATGAATTTGACACCCGATAATTTCTCAATGAGAAATTAGTAGAAAAATCAGTTGACATACTTGTACTCAATTAGACACTTGCTGTCTGGAAATAGATGGCCCACTCTAATTGTGGACGTGGACTCAACTGTATTATCCATTCCAAACGACATACTAATATTTCATTTTTGCGTTCAGAGTAGATGTGTGTGAATGCCGTTCATTCCGGTGAATAGACTCCATTCCGTTCACTCACTGTACAGATCAGGTCAGAACTACCAGTTCATCCGTTCACCCGTTCCTTTTTGACAGCGCTACGGTACCTAGTACCTAGCCAGCGACGGTCAGGTTGTTGACATCGTTTATTGTTTATTCCTCTCTGGCAAGGAACGGTGAGGATGAAAGAGACTTCCAGGAATTCAACTTACCCTCCTGGCACTTTCTCTCTGTCTATCTGCTGCCTAATTGGGAAACAATAACTCTCATACTAGCCAATATCCTTCAGTACTGCTGACTGCAATTTATTTTAAATTTAAATTAAATACATTTGAGTTTCGAATTCGTCACAAAATTCTGTTTGAAAGGAGAGGGGT
Source organism: Stictocephala bisonia (assembly GCA_035578905.1). Taxonomy (NCBI): domain Eukaryota; kingdom Metazoa; phylum Arthropoda; class Insecta; order Hemiptera; family Membracidae; genus Stictocephala; species Stictocephala bisonia. The sequence goes on along the minus strand of JAQJVL010001068.1, from coordinate 89,543 downwards.
ATCACCTAATTGTGTCTCAGAAAGCATTTAAAAATATTAGCAGACTGTTTAAAACAGTAGGAACATGTCAATTAGGTGAATCATCGTTACACAATTAACATTAATATTCTCTCAATCCTCTTCACTTTCACGCTTGATGGAATAAACTAATATTTCTTACCATTTCAAAAATCCACCAGTTCATGCCTTGCTCATAAAATAATCAAGACATTACAAAGGTAAAATAAATAAAAGTATACAGGTAAAAAAAAAAAAAAAAAGTGCGGAGCACTATAATTATTTTATTTACTTAAGTCTTAATTAGAACATAATTAATATAAATGACTAAGCAATAATTGAATCTATACAGTTATACAATTTAATATTTAAATCTAAATAAAAACAAAACTATTGCAGTCACACATGTAATACATAGTACAAGCCTATAATCTAAGTAAATAACAATATAAATTTGAACAAATATTAGCAAGTTGTGTTGATAAACAAATGGATGACTATATTAAATGAAAAAAATATTTAAACTCATAAATAAAAAATGAAACTAATTAGCATCTTGAAAATATTCACAATATAAATTACAGTCAACATATTAATAACATGGCTGTGAATATTATAAAGAGTAGGCCTATGCCTTAAGTTATCCTTTTTTTGTCATTTTCATTAGAACCCGTAATTATTATCAAATTTATATGTACACGACCTATAAAATTTAATTTTGTATGTACGGTTTATTAAATTAAATAATATTATTTATTAAATAAAGTGCCGTAACATACACCATGAAAGAAAACCACTATAAAAACATATATAAATCATAACGAAACACTATATTCTTACTTTAATTGTTATTTACTTACAAGGACATTAACTAAATGATAAAATAAACAAATAATGTCAGTAAGACATGGTGATATATAAGTGAGTTGATTGTGTTAAGCAATCAATTTACTTTCAATATTCAAATGAAAAATTATTCTCACAAAGTAAAAATAAAATAAATAAAATACTGAAAAGAAAGTAACAAATATAGTTTATTAATTTAACATAATTAACTGTATCAATTATTTATATTTATTAAAAATCCAGAATTTCATTGAAAATATATATATCCATCCATCCATATCCGTTCCCGTTCCAGATTAGTCCTGGGTCGGGGTATCAGCCAGCCTCCGCCACCTACTTCTGTCTTCCCACAGCTTCTCCTCGCAAATCGTGTTCCATTGTGCTCCTCTCCTTCCTATGTCCCCAATCACATCATCTTTCCATCTCACTCTCGGTCGTCCTCTTGGTCTTCTCCCAACAATGGCCAATTCTTCCATTCTCCTTGGCACTCTAGACGCATCCATCCTTTTCACGTGTCCAAGCCATTTGATCCTAGATCTTTCTATTCTCACCCTTAAGCTTTCATTGACCAAACCTTCCCTTATCTCCTCATTCCGGATTCTGTCACGCCTACTTTATTTTATTTTATTTTATTTACATGCTATAAAACAGGTTTTACCCTAGTAACATTACAGCAGTTCAAAAACATTTTACAATAAATATGAGTAGCTTGAGCTATAAAGTTCATGTCACACTATTTTCACATCCACCACACAAATATTAATAAATACAATTTTTGCAAGCAATCCATCAAGAATAAACAATTATGCAAAGTATATAATATAAATAATATATAATAATAAATAATATAACAGTGTAATGGGTACAATATAGTAGTTTAATAAATATAATCTCATAATAATGTAATAAATATAGTATGATATTATTATAATAAATATTATTTGCATATAAATTTTAAAATTATACAGAAATATTAAATACAGAAATATATAAAGAAAGATACAAGTAAACCCTATCCTACTTCTTCCTTTAATTGCCCTCAGGAAAGCCATCTCGCCCGCCTGTATTCTACTCCACTCTTTCTCTGTCATTTTCCACGTCTCTGCTGCATACGTGAGAGCGGGCCTATAATACGTTTTGTACATGACGGTTTTAGCAGTCCTTGGCACTTTCCTATCCCACAACAGGTGTTTAACACTTCGGTAAAAACGTGCCCCCTTCTCCAATCTAGCAGTAATCTCTCTATCAAGCCTGCCGTCACTCGTCATTACTGTCCCCAAGTAAGTGAAGTGGTTAACCAATTGCAATGGTTTCCCTTCAACGGTTATGTTTTGTCTTAGATTAGCATCTCTCCCCACCACCATTACTTCGCTTTTCTCAGTGCTTATATATAACCCCCTCCTCTTCATCTGATCGTTCCAGCAATTCAACTGTCGTTGTATTTCCTCCTCATCTTCCCCCCAAATTACAATGTCATCTGCAAATATCATAACATTGACGTCACTTTTAACCAATAATTTCACCTTCCTCAAAATTATTTCCATCACAACGTTAAACAGTGCCGGCGATAACACACTACCCTGTTTCAAACCTCTCCTTACATCAAACCATTCCGTCTCGCCCACTATTGTTCTCACTCTGCTCTTATTCACCCTATACAGCTCCTTTATCCACTCAATATATGTATTTCCTATCCCAATCTCTCTCAAGCTCTCCCACACCATTGTTCTTTTAACACTGTCATAAGCTTTCTTTATATCAATAAAAACCAGTACCAGTCTTTTATTGAACTCCCAATGCTTCTCCATGAGTTGTCTAGTGGCGAAGACGAGATCAACTGTGCTCCTTCCCGGTCTGAAGCCATGTTGCTCCTCACTAAGAGCTTCTTCTATCCCAACCTTTATCCTATTGAGAATTATCCTTTCAAAAATCTTCATTGTATGGCTCAATAAGGATATACCTCTATAGTTATTGCATATTTTCTTACTCCCTTTCTTATGTAACGCAATGATATCGCTCTTTCCCCAGTCATCCGGTACCTTTTTACTATTCCATGCACTTGTAAGAAGTCTCATCAACCATTGCATCCCGACTGGGCCCAGACATGTAATCATCTCCACTGTTACTCCATCTGGACCTGGTGACTTTCCTTTCTTCATACTCTTAACAGCTTCCTCTAACTCCTTCCATGTTACCCTCTCCATTTTGCTAAGTTCTTCTTTGTTTGTTACTTCTCCATCTCCCTGTCCTGTTCCCATATTCAACATTGAATCGAAATGATTTCTCCACAATTCCTTTAGGCCATTTTCATCCTCAACTACATCTCCATTTTCTGTTTCCATTCTTCTCACACCCTCTGTATTTCTTTTCTTGTTCCTCATCATTTTGTATAGCATCTTCTTATTTCCACTTACATCTTCTTCCAACTTTTCTGTAAATACATTCCATGCCTTATCCCTCTCTTCTTGGACAATTCTCCTACACTCCCTTTTTTTCGTGCAATATCTTTCCTTGTCTTCATCACTTCTAGTTTCACACCACACTCTCCAGGCTTTATTTTTCTCTCTCACCGCTTTTTTAGTTGACTCATTCCACCATGATGTCTCTCTCTCCTTCCGCCTCTCTGCCGTCTTCCCACATATCTCTCCTGCCGTATCAACTAAAGTATATATATATGTGATATATATATATAAGTATATATATATAAAAGTATATATATAATATATATATATGTGTATAAAAAGTACTTTTATAGTACCGTCAACCGGGGTTACTTTGCTCCAGATTTAGCACATTTTTTGTAAAAACTCAATTTAAACATGGAAAAAGTTAAAAATAAAAACATATATTTATGTAATTTTGTTAAGAAAGGTATTGACATAACTTTTACAGTGTTCTTTTGTAGTAGTTTATATATTTTATTTATTTTTACTTTTTGGAGCAAAGTTACCCCACGGAGGGGGTTACTATGCTCCATTTTAAAAAAGTAACTGAAAACCCATTTTAAAACACACTTTGGAGCATTTTTAGACCATAGAATGGGGTAAAAATACACCACAGATTACCTGAACATGATTTATTACAAGTGGAATGCAAACAAAATTGTTTACACAAAGAAAATCCCTTGTAAAGTTACAAATTTATTAAAATTATTGTCTTTTCTTGTAAAAAAAGTATTACACAATCCAATGAACCCTTTTAACTGCCTTTTTCTAAGGTTTTACAGTTAACTAACATTTTTGATATTTTTTTAGTCTACAACCACACTTTGGCAAGTTCTGGAACCACATAAAAACCACGATTCGATACCTGTTTTGGGGGGTCAATTTTTCCAATAACATCATCCCACAGGTAGTTGAGCTTATCTTCGGTATCAGGCCACTTCCATGACTTCAGAGATTTCTGCATAGAAGATATGCACACCTCACTCTTGTTAAATCCAACGATTTTTTCCTGGGAAAACCTCGCCCTCATAGTTAAAGGCCACAAACTCTCCAACTTTTTTCACAACACTTGGTAAGGAAAGGCTGGTCCCTCCAAGTCCTCCCAACATATCATCAAACTCCTCTTCTTCCTTTTTTTCCATTTCATAGCTATTAACAATTTCATCTAAGGCATTGTCAATGTCACTTTCATCACTTCCAAACCCATTCTTTGATTTCTTCCTAAATCCGTGAATGAAGGTTGCTACAGATTTTTCGATTTTCACGCGTTTGTTAGATGCAGAGGTTGTTTGAGTAACAGAACCTTTAGAAGATGCTGTTTTCTTCTTGGCAACCTTAGTAACTGTGGTAGAGGAAGCAGTGGCGGTGCTTGTTGTAGCGCCATTACTTTGCAAATGTTCTGGGCCAACACTCATTCCAGCAGGAACGTTGACTTGCTTCCTTTTACCCCTGGTACTTTGTTGTGTCCATTTGGCCCTCTTCTCTTCTAACGATTCCAAAAATGAGTTTTCCACATCATCTCTGCTGAATGACGCGACAGTAGGGATCTTCTTTAACAGTTCATCAGCACAGAGAGGGTAAATCCCACAAGTCCTAAACCCTGATATTAAATTTTAATCAGAAGAAGGTTCAATGTAATCAATAAGTTTCTTGAGAAGAGGTGGAAAGTGCTGTTTTTGAATAGTGCAATGGGCAAAACCACTACTTTCTTTCCATTTGTTGAGAATTTTCCTCCAACCTCTTTTTAGTGGTGCAAAAAATGCCACGTCAAGTGGCTGTGTCAAATGGGTGCTGTTAGCCGGAAGACAAACAAAGGAAATGTTGTTCTCTTCGCATAAGGTAATAACTTTATGACTGAGGTGAGTCGACAGGTTATCTCCTATTATTACTTTCTTACCTGGCACCTTTTTTAAGCGAGGCAACAGTAAACTTTGAAGCCATTCTTCCAACGCTGATGAATCAAACCAACCTGACTGGGTATTGCAGTACCTTGCACCAGGTGGACCATTTTCAGTCCAAGTATCCCATAACTTGGTTGACTTGTAGACGACAAATGGTGGGAGCGTCTCCCCCAAGGCGTTTCCACTGAACATGACCGAAATGCTTGTTTTTGAAGAGTTACAAATCCTTTCGGGATATTTCATTCCTCTCTTTATGATAACTCTTTTTTTGTCCGGGTCGTCTGTGAGGTTTGACTCGTCATAGTTCCAAATACACTCAGGAGGAACACCATCAGTTACTTCACCTAAGTTTGTAATGTATTCTCTCACAGTATCTTCTGTCACTCCAGCCCGACTCCTTTTTATGTTAGCAGCAAAGCGAGCCTCTGTCAGCGTTGGGTGTCGTTTCAAAAAGGACCGAACCCATTCCCGCCCTGGAATATTCTTTTTAAAAACATTGACATTCCTACCACATTTGTCCAGGTAAGCTTTAACGATCATTCGGACATCAAACGAATCTAGGGGAAATCCAAATTCGCTACACTTTGTAATGCAGTTAACAAATGCATCTTCCTCTTCATTAGTAAAAACTGTAGGTTTTCCTGGACGCTTTTTCACATTTTCACAGGCATCTGGGTGTTTTAATTGCTTGATCTTGTTTATTATTGTCCTTCTTGGAATGTTGAAGTGTAAAGATGCGTTACGCTGGGTTATTTCGCCCCTCATGATTGCATCCAAGCAACTATTTAGTGTTTCTTGGGTGTAGTCGCAGTATTTCCTACTGCCAAGAACCCTCTTGTAAGTCCGAGTCATCCTGAAATGAATACACCTGAATGAAATCATAAATAAAGGAAACCATTAACTGTGCATACTAATCAGTTATTTGGAACCACTTTTTTCCAGTTGGGGCTAGAAATACCGCTACTCTTGTGTTATTAGTGGAAACTGTTCCTGTGATGCGTCTATTTCAATTACAGAAGATTATTCCTAGCTTGCCACTCACAAAAGTGGTTTAAAACAACCTGTAAGCTTCATACTCTATATTATAAATACTTCCTCTATGGTTAAATGGAATTTACTCTTTGATAAATCAAGAAAAAGTTAATTAAAAAAAAGCCGGGGGTTACTTTGCTCCAAAAACCTTGGAGCAAAGTAACCCACTTCTGCATAAAACTAACCTAACTTTATAAAAAAATTAAAATCTACCAGAAAACAGTGTGATAACGCTATGAAACTTATTACTTGGTTAAATATGAAGTGTGGATACAATCTAAAGTTAATCTTACCTTGATATCTTTAAAAATATGACGCACAGACTAGAAATTTTGGAAGCCAAAAACTGATAAAAAATTCACGTCTCACTTTAAGAGCTCACCAAACAACAACAAAATGGCGGGGAAGCACTAAATCTTCACAAATCATTCTCCAGTGTTGCCACAAAACAAAACTGCAAATCCCGCATTTTTAGAAATTTTACCCACTGTTTTGGGAAAGATTATTCTTTTTCCGAAAATGGAGCAAAGTAACCCCGGTTGACGGTATATTAACATTGTAAACAGTTCAATTTATTAGACCTCCATAATAATATAATGTTTTAGGTAACATATGATTAGGAAATATTCAATTAGATGAAGAATTTCCTATTCATCTAGTTTTGTTACATGTTAGATACAAAATTAAGTTTTTATCACAACAAAATAAGGTTTATAAACATAAAGAGTTACTTGGTTGGATTTTATCCATTTTCACATATTATGATTTAAAAACAATAACTGTGACAAATTTTCAGAACTAAGCCGACTTCTTTTTTCAGTTTTAATGTTTCTGGCTTTTGAAAAAATTTGTTCACAGGGAACTGAAGTGGCAGGAATACAAAGGCGTTTTAAAACCAGTATATAGAGAAGTGGATAAGTGTTTTTCCTTTGGTCCCACCACTTTAGAGGATCATCTTCTCGCTGCTGCAGGGGCTCAGCGACATATTTATCGAACTCCACAATTGCTGCAACTGAAGGGTTAGTTTGTCCTCGTAGGCCATCAACGTCGGAGTCAAATTCATCCCACAAGTCATGTGTCTTCTTCTTTTTTTCCTTATGGATGACTGGCTCTTCTGATGTGCAATTTGGCGCAACATAACTTTGCCTTAGTCTTGAAATAATCTTTGATCTCACCTCTTCAAATTGAGTTTCCTTTACAAATGACTTATGTTTGAAGCGTGGGTCAAGGAACGCTGCTTGTGTTACCAGTTCATTTTTCTCCCAATCCTTGTCGTTTAATCTTTTTTCAAAATCATCGGTAATTTTTTTACCATAGAAATTACTTTAGGCTTTAAAGCATTGGAATTTAAATGTTTCGCCATGCGTTTTCTAATTATATTTGCTAAAATAAAACATTTAGGCAGTGTCAGAGTTTTTCAGCACATATTTCTTCAGTAGCATAGTAAAATGGAGAAAGAATTTCAATGCTTTGTCTTAATATTTCCCATTCTTCAGGTGTAAATATTAAGTTTTCATTTAGCTGTAATGAGGCACAACATGAAACAAGTGGGTCTTTGTTTTGGTATAGTCTATCAAACATGTTATAGGTAGAATTCCACCTTTTTATGACATCTTGTTTCAATTTCAGTTTTGTTTTGTTCATCTGGATTTGGATTTCAAAAAGTTTTTCTGTGGCTTTGTTGCTTTGTTTAAAATGTTGTACAAGGGATTTGGCTTTGTTCTGAACACTTTTTATGCTCTCCAAACCACCTCGAACAACCAAATTTAATGTGTGTGCGAAACAAGGAAGGTTGCGAAAATTTGCTTCTAAAATTCCTTTTTTCATATTAGCAGCATTGTCACTAACTACTGATACCCCACTCCTGGCATATATTTAGTAGGGCAGTAGAGATATTTTCTGCTGTATGGGAACTTTTAAAATGTGAGCAACACAGGAGAAATGATTTTAGGGTAGTTGTTTCACAATCAATAAAGTGCACTGTGACAGCAAAAAAACTCTTCGACTCAATGCAAGTCCAACTGTCAGTTGTCAATGCTACAGCTTTTGCATCTTTCATTTGATTTAAAATGCTGTCTCTAACATTATTGTAGCATGCTGGTAGCATACTCTCAGTCAATGTTTTCCTTGTTGGAAGTTGGTAAGAAGGATTGTGCATTTTTAGTAGTTTTATGAATTCCTTATCTTCTACAATACTAAATGGGTGGTACTCTTTGTCAATCATGTGTAGAAGTTGTTCATGTAAAGATTTGGTCTTCAAAATTGGGAGTGGTTTAATAACAAAAATTTTCATGTTCGCTTGTTGAGTAGATGAACTTAAAGTAGGCCTATTAGATATATTTGAAACAGAATTACTACTTAGTGTTAGTGATGACAAACCCTGTCTCTCCCCAGGTTCATGTTGAGTAAGTGTCTGAGTAGGTTCATTGTCATTTGAAGAATTTAAAGGAACCTCACAAGTATTTTTACAGTCCCGAGCTTTGAGATCAGTAGGATGTTTCGACCTTAAGTGTCGTCCTAGATTAGAGACAGAAGAATTTTTTACAATAATTTTTACCCCACAGTAGCTATATATACCATGATCTTTTATGTCAGATATTTTTAAATGAAGCCAAAGTTCACTCTTTTTATTCATGATTAAAAAAAGAAAAAGAAGAGTTAGATTTAATTATAAATAAATAATCAAACATACCTAGAACAAATCATAAAATAAATAGTCACTAGAATATACAAAACACATGGTCACACATGACACTAGCACTAGAAACATTGAAACTTATAGCAAGAACTGTCTGCAACTAAATGAACTTCTAACCTGAACTGAACTAGAGAAAATGACCTGACGACCGGAAACGGGGAAGGGGAAAGGACCGGTGACTGGCGACAGAAATAAATATCTACGAACGTATAGGCGTCTAGGTCAGAACATCTGAGTACAAAGAAATTCTTTTGTATTCATTGGCAGGACAGAACCCTGTCGGCCTGTCCTTTATACAGTGCCGTTCATGAACGGGTAGTTTTCAACTAAATGCTCACTTGGGATCAGGTCACTTAAAAGATAAGGTCATTGAGATCCGTTCACTCACTCTCTACACACCTCTAGTTCAGAGACAAATAAATATTCTACACACCAGAAAACAAATGATAAATGTTTTAAAAAATATTTAATAAAATTATGTAATAATCATTCAGGTGTTAAAAAAAGAATATATTTCCGATAAGTTTTTAAAAATATAAAAACTAAAGACTATGTGCTATTTTTTTATTTAATTGAGATTATTTAATAAATGAGATATGTATTAAATTAAAACTACTTAAATGTACTGCTGATAAACAGTCAGTAATGTTTATTTGAAATGTGTTCTAGGTCTAATTAACAAAGATAGTTTGCCAAACAGGTGATTCAGAAACAGTAAAGCTGGGTCCAGACATGCGTCATTTCTTAGCGTCGAATAATTGGCGAGTGGGGGGCTGCTTGTGTTGGTATTCGCCGACTTACAAGGATTCACATACACACAAGTGATAATAATAAATACACTGTAAGAGCATGCCGAGTAAAACAGAACGGACAAATGGTTTCGGAGAGTGACGAGGGAAGCCGAGCGGTTCAGTGGTGTCGGAGTGTGATAAGTGGTGAAGAGTGCATCATTAGTGTCAGAGTGTGCTCAGAGAAGAAAAGAATATGTACTGTGATACAACAGTGGTACACAGCCACCCAACCACCCATACACGTACAGTGGTATACATCCACCCACCCACCCATACACGTACATAGGTATACACCCACCCAACCACCCATACACGTACAGTGGTATACACCCACCCACCCATACATGTAGAGTGGTATACACCCACCCATACACGTACAGTGGTATATAATTTATATTTATTGCCATGTAGGGTTAAAGCATATATTATGCCGGACACTGGAGCCAAAAGCCAATAATTTCCTTAGCTGGACATAGGTAGAAGAAAGCTCGACGGCAAAATAGAAAAATGGTGACAAGACAAAAGAACCGGAAAGACGGCCGGGAAGGAGGAAAAGAAGGCATGGCCATCTGAGAGACAACAAATATCTGCCACGACACAGTTCCAATAAAATTGTTGTGTTATTTTCTGCACATCTTTACTTCTCAGTAGGGAATATGCTAATTGTAGAGGATATGTAGGGTATATGTATATTTTAGTATTCACTAATGAAACAACTTGACACACATAAGTTTTTTGAACTGCACACTTTGCCTATTGTAAATCAAATCCAACAACAGTTCATTTTACCACAACAGAGCCCATGATCAATCATCACAGCAGTTTCAGCAGAGGCATTTACTGTCCTTCCATTAAACTGAATTGTCCATGATGCAACCATACAAGCACTTACTAAAAACCAGCAGGTGTGAGTTTACGTTCAAAGCATAGCCTCTTTTATTCTTCTCTTATTAGACAAACCCAATATTTCTTTACTGGACAAGTCTTTGTTACTGTACGTTGTTCAATCCTTTAGAAACTGAAAATATCTCTATTCCAGTTGCGGCTGTACTTTTTGGTGAAATTGTCTTGCTTGGTTACTATCTTACTTTACAAGTGAACGTCACCCAACACAAATTTGTTACAAAATGTACACATATAATGATAATGAATTTCTGTAAACCAGGCCAAAGAAGATTCCTTTAGTCTGAGGAAGGTAAACGTGTTTTTTACTCAAATCGATCACCATAGTATTTGTACTTATATTGTAATACATTTTTGTTGTGTAATGTTTATGTAATAAGCTGATTAAGAAACTATTTATCTTACTCTGTCACCCACAGATCTGCCACTCATACACAGGAAAAAATTGATCCACCCACCCCTCCCTCCATTTACGTGTGGTGTTTTTGACCCACCTACCCTCTGTAGACATATGGTGGTATTGACCAACCCTCTCTCCCGTACGTATATGGGTATTGACCCACCCATATACGTACGATGTTATTGACCCATCCACTCACTCACTCTATACACTTATAGTGGTATTGCTGCATGCATTTGATCAAGTGTACCGAATTGTACTGCTACAAGTCCTGCAGTATGGCGACCCAATGAAACAATTATCACATCCCAAACTAATCTTTCATGTGTTCGCTCAGCATACGATTTAACCTAATTCTAACATATTTTTAATTTTTCTATATGTGGTACATTTAATGCCATAAACAATCAACAATTATTAGATATCCTTGTTAACTTTCTGACTGCCCAAGTTCGATTTTAACCCAGGAGTGCAATATCTACTGGGTTCAACCTAACTGCTACCCATACCGACTAATTTTACTACATATTGAGCAGTGTAATAATGACTGTTAGACCACCGTATCTCAGAGCGGTGGACATGATTGAGATACGTTGTAACCTGCTCCACCCGTGATGAGCATTTGCTCAGACAAAGGGAACATGGGGTCTTGTACACTTTTTTCTGGCTGTACCTAGGGTTACAAGATGTATAAAACGCCTAGTAATGCTATTATGCCCCTCTAGACCAGCCTCACAAAGATTCAATAGATCATCAATTAAGATTATCAGCTGATTCTCAACTTGTTTGTTAACTATATTGTGTATCTTCATTTGATCTATCCAACGTTGACAACAATGCAGCCCCTAAAGATCAAAAATACTTCAAAATCAAAAACATGAATAGTTGTCAGCAGTACGATCAGTTTGCTGGGCGGCCACATAAATGGACAACACTCAGCTGAGCGAATATATCAATGGATCCATGATGACTGACCAACACCAATAGTTGATCACAAACCGCATCCTTTTTCTGTGATTAATACAACCCATATAGAACAAAACAACAATATTGTAGTATAATAACTACAAAAATAAAACCTATAGCTGAAGTCAGATAAAAAGTGTTTTATAGTGCATTAAAATTTGTTTGATTAACTAACTGGTTTAGCATAAAACATCTCCGAAATTCCAAGATTTCGGCAGAGGCATTTACTGTCCTTCTTCCTCCTTGCATGCCTTGGTTCAAGCAATGAACTTCAAATTGACTTCCTATGACTTGACTTCCTTCATTGACTGTAGTTTCAATGACTTTCAAGCACAATGAAAAACAATCAATAAAAATTGTTGGTAGAACTGTATACTTCAATGTCTAGTGATGCCAGTTGCAGACAGGACTTAATATGTACACATACTGTTCGCACTAAAATCACACTTGCTATGGTGCAGTCTACAAATAACCCACTCGTCGTAAAAGGGTTAACCAAAGTACTCCTTTGCAAATCAAATTAATCAAGGCTTAGAATATGTATTATGATTTTATAGGGATTTCAATTGCTTCTAGTTCATCAAGATAATAGTACTGTTGGGACATTTGTTTATAAAATATAAGTTTTATTTATAATTAATTAATTAAAGTTTTCACATCATCACCATTTGAGTTGATGATATAAATTATTTTTTTAAATTGCTATAAGTCTTTAAAGACAAACATTCTTATAAGTAATTATTTATATAAAGTACAGTCTCAAAATCTTATCCTTATTTAACAGTTGGTTACACGCAGAAGAATAGACTATTTTATATAATTGAGTATATAGCCTGCTCAATTACCAGCCTAGAAGATATCAATACCTCTTGCACTCACTCTCAATACCTTTTGCACTCACTCTTAGTGGAGACTCTCGATGGCCCTATCTTTCGATGTTCAAAGAAAAAAATGATGGCCCATCCATCCTCTGCACAAAAGACCCTTGATATCTCTACGAATCACAGCACTAGAAACATTTCATGCCCTTAACACGTTAGCTGCCATGTCAGTCCGATCAGACTGACACAGTAAGCACTGTAGGGGGAGTGCGTCGGTCCGAGCGGACCGACGAGCCAGTCACGGAATAGCTTTAGGTTTTGCTCTAGATTATACAGCTGACGGATTCTAGCGGACTACAGTTATACTACAATGAATTACTAGATTACAAACTATATAAAGGAACATATTACAACAAGATATTTTGATTATAACATTATGAAAACGTCTACGAATCTCAGCAGAAAATTTAATGATTTCGTCGGTCCAATCGGACTGACGGTTATTTTAAGCAAATTTGATGTAAGAATAATTAGCTATTTCATTTAATATAAATAAACTACAAACCTAAATATTGGATACGAACACTAATAACCCATTTTTCTATTTTTTAAATATTTTTATTTACGTTATTTAGTTAATAAATGAAGGGGCAAGTGGATAAAGGTGTTAAGCCGCATTTTAGCACTTCTGAGATAATTGAGCCTAAAGTTTTTAACTTGAGGTTTTTGCCTTTTGAGTTATGTTGACAACGTTTTTGTACTAAAACCAGTATTTAGTACAAATTTAGGCCATAAATGTAAAATGTTTGTCAACGTTACCATAACCTCGTTTTTTACGTTTTAGTGTTTTACTGGACGCGCCTATCTTATTCTATGTTAACTATATGTAATTTTTCTCAGAATATATAAGAGTTAGGCCAATGGGATTTTTATTATTTTTTCAATCATACTTTGTTTTAGTTCCTCCTATAATATAGTTTTATTTTGACATTTCGAACTATTTTTTTTTTATTTTTTAAAGAAAACATTGCATTTTATTATTTTATACGACACTAAATATTTTTTTTTAGCAAAAGTATTATTAGTATCCTTATAATTTTTTATGGGGAACTAGGTAACTGTGTCATAAAACTGAGAAAAAAAATTTACTGCAATATCTTCAATGGTGGCTGAGAAAAGTTACATCAAAGTTTAAAAAACCTAACTTTCGGAAAACGATGAAAAAGCAAACTCGTGCGTTAATTTGGTAATGCATTTGCAATTTATCTGCCAATACAATAATAATCAAGGTTTGTTTTGCATTTATCAGCAAAATCTTCATAATTTAGGTGTTTGGCTTGTTGCTAAGCATACTTTTGTATTTTTACTTGACCATTATAGCCCATAATATGAAATGTAATAAATTGTAGAGTGGGGCCTATATAATACCGGTATTGTAATTATAATAGGCCTATGCAATATTTAGTTAATATTGTAACTTGTAATGTATAATATATAACTTATATATTAAAAATAAACAGCACAGAATATATTATTGAAAAATATGACAATGAAACTTACAGGAAACAATGAAAATGGCATAATGTCAAAGTTCAGCGGCAGCTCTTCGAAGTACTGCAAATCCTAGTAGTTGCCAGCGCAGTAAGAGGGGTTGTCAGGGTCTTCATTGTCCTCGAACAAGTCCTCCAACCTTTTCCTTTTCAAAGCTCTGGTATTTCTTATCTTCTTTTGCAGTTCTTCATTTCGCCTTTCGGCATCTCCAATTCGTTCTTTTTCCAGTTTTGCCATTGCTTTGACTAGGTGTCTTCTAGGGCACAGGCCTAACTGTTCGAACAACTGCACCTTACTCTTGAAGCCATCATTGAATGAGCAAATGGCTGTATAAACACCATATTTGAGAGTGGGCAAGGTCACAAAAGTTCTCTTTGGTACAACAGACCATATAACGCTATTCAATGACTCGTTTTGATTTTGCGTTCTTCCTTTCAAACATCTTTGAAGAAGTTTAGGATCGGCCAGGTCTTGGAATATTGGCTTGATATATGTCATAATAGCCTCTGGCATATGAAAATGGTCATTGTGATTATATTCATCTCCTGTTAGTTGGCTCAAGTTGTATTTACACCAGGTCTCTTTATCCTTAGGACACAACTGGTGAGTTGGTTTTTCATTGGACGACATGGTGTGAAAATATTCTGCCCAAATGGCTTTCTTCATGGAATCCACACTTTGTGTGTTACGCCTTATGGCTAATCCATAATAGGTTTGTAACCGCAAAATATTGCTTTGACTCAGCCGGCCCTTACCACCTACTTTCTTTCCATCTTCGAGAACCACTTTGCCGGAAACAGATTTTAATTTCATGAGTCGCTTGCCTAATCTCTTTTGGACATGTCCGACACATTCTAATTTGTTTATGTCCACATCCTCGCCATATACTTTAGCGTCTCTAACTGTATCATAAGCTTTTGAGTCACCATCACCCAGAAAGTTTACATATCTAGCTCCGTACAATGCCTCAGAGCGGCTAAAAACCTCCAAAGCACCATGGCTTTCCATACCGCCACTGGTACCCATGTAATTAGCTTTACAAGTGGGCTCATGTTGGTTTTCTTCTCTCTTCTTACATAAACAAAATTTTGACATTATGGAAACATCCATCACTTTGCTATTCTCCATTGCTGTTACCGACAAAATTCCATTGAGAGAGGTGTGGCCCCTTTTTTGCCATGAACCATCGACAGCCACCGTCAGGTCGGAGCTTTCACTACTTTCGATTGCCTCCATAGCTGCTCTGCTCATACTTTCTTTGCATTGAGCTTCAGTAGCCTCCGAAAGAATAGTTGCATGCTTTGCAAAAGATCTAGGGGGTGGTGGCAGGTTCAAGCAGCCAAGCAGAACCCTCGCTGCAGTATAACCCTTTCCAATGGATCTAAGCCCGTGTACTAGCCTAAGGTTTATATCAAAACATGTTTGTTTTTTATTAGGCCTAATTACTTTTTCAACTTTTGTGCAGTTCTCAGTTGTTTGAGATGCATTACAATTTGAGCAATATACTTTTATTTTACAAGCCAATCCTTCAATGTAAGTTTTTTCATACGACAATTTGTGCGAACATTTATGGCATACAGCAAGTTCATTGATAGAAATGAATGAACTGTCAAGATTTACAATATCATATTCCATAGTTTCATTCAAGTTGTCATAATAACTCTGGTTACTGCCAACTTTCAACTTACGATTTGAAGACGTAGGCCTAGGCGTACATGTAGAAGTGGAAGTTGCTGCAGGCCTAGGGTTAGTCCTCTGTATCTTGCTGGCATGAATCTTTCTTTTGTAGACTTTATTTCTGGCACCAATCTTTTTCTTATTTCCCATGATAGGCCTATCACTACAAAGTAATCCTAAACAGTTATAATAATAGTACTAGTCCTAATGATAAAATAATACACAATAATAAACAGCAGAAACCAAACTCAATGTTTATAATTTCACTACTTTATTTTTGTTTGCAAGCAGACATAAGTCAGACGACAGCAAAGAGCACAAAAGTAAACTGTCATTTCAGGTTAGGTAACACAAGAAATCTAAATAGCATATCTGAACTAAAAGTAAATGTATAACAATGAATAGTGCTACTTTCATCCGTTCACACAATCAGCACCGTAATTTTCTTCGCCTAAAAACGGGATGCAAGGGTATAAACAATATATTTTTTTGTTGACTTCCCATTAAGATAGAAAAAAACAAAAAATACCACGTTATTCAGCACATTCCAGAGCAAAATTATATATATATATGAAAAAATATATACATAAAAAAAAATTTTTTTGTGTCCAGTCCCCTTAACTCTTTTATCCATTCACAAATCAAATCGAATTGGGTTTTGTGTAAATGGATAAAGGTAGTAAGTGATTAAGAAAATACCTATTAAGCATTATTTTAGGGAATGTTGAGTGGTTATAATGGTAATAAGGCCAATTTTAAAACAAATTACTTATGTTTATTTGTATCTGTTACAGCAAAAACCAACATTTTCAATTTTTAAGGAAATAAAACTTATGTATAACATATAAACACGCCTTGTTCCTTGCTTAAAAAAGAAAATCTTACGTTATTACATTGACAGTTAGTTTAAAATTCAAAAGAAATATGTTTATTTTATCATGGTAAAAGTACAAAAACAAACATTTTAAATTTAAATAAAAACTTGTGGATTATATAAAAACACACCTTGTTCCTTGGTCAACAAAGAAAATCTTACATTAGTACATTGACAGTTTCAAGAAAAACCTAATATGTTTATTTGTTATATAGTTAAATTACAAAAACCAACATTTAAATTTTTTACAAATAACAAGTTTTGGATAAAATAAAAAACACACCTTGTTCCTAGTTAAAAAGAGAAAATCTTACGTTATTATATTGACAGTTAGTTTCACCCAACATTTTCAAATTTTAGACAAAAAAACTTATGGATGAAATAAAAATACCTTGTTCCTGGTCACAAAAGAAAATCGTACGATATTGTATTGACAGTTAGTTTGAATGAGGGTACAGCTTTTCACCACATCACCTTTACTTTTAGTTTCTTTTCTTTTTTTTTAGGAGGCTTGGTTTTTTTGTTTATGTTTGCTTCTTCTTGCTGTCGGAAAACTTGTTCATAGAACCAATGAAACTGTTCCTTAACATGCACCATTTGATCTGGAATATTACTTAGTTTTTCATCTGTTAGGCTACCTCTTGGATTCACATAGCGAGGTATTGTTATATTTTCAGGTTTTGTCTGTTGGTCTAACCTTAGCAAGTTAACTTTTCTAAAAGGCATGTTAGGATCATAAGATTCTTTGTAGTCAAGGAACCAAACTCTTCGACTCGTATCCATTTTATTCCATCGCGGAAACGGACCTTTTCTTTCAGCAAATCCTTATTCCTCTTCCAAAGTCTTAGGTTCTTTTCAAAATCTTCAAAATCTCTGAAATGATCTGTCATATCTACAACAGTATTTTTCTTACCAGCCCTGGCGATTATACCTCGGTATTGCTCAGGCAGATAGATATTTTCTTCTCTCCTCAGTATTTTCTCTATTTGGCCGAAATCTCTGTCGGAATCAAGATAACTATGCCCTACCTCAGGGAATTTATGGTCAATTTTCTTAAATACACCTTTCAGTATTAGATACTGGTATATCAAAACAAGCAAGAAATTTTTGTTTTGTCCTGTGCAGGAGTCTGACCAAATCACTAGATGGTCTTTACTTTGGACAAGGGGATCAAGTTCAGTTAGAGATAATAGGCAGCTGCCTATTTCAGAGCTACCTCGCCCCGAAATATTTTCAGTCCATGTAAAAAAAGTTGCTTTTTCTGTACTATCACTGATTATATGCACACCTAAGTTGTAAAACCACATTTGTCTAAGATAGAACGCTTTTGAAGTAGTAAGCCTGGGGAGCGGCATTGTCTGCTGTAAGTCAAGTGTAATATAGCAAACATTCTCGTTTGCACGAGCTTCCTCTCTGTCCATCTTTTGCATTTCAAAAGCAAATTTGTAGTTTTCTTTATGTTGGGCATTGCTTTTACCTGCATCACATGTACTGCAGGTATCACTTTTTGGGTGCCCAAAGCTTAGATTAAATTCAGTTTCAAAGATTTTCCGATAGGTACATAGCTTTATTTTGAAATATTGTGGCAGATCTTCAATATCACATTGCAGTAAGTACAAATGATGCATTTTGGATAAATTCAGCTGCGGAGACAAGTATTTTTTATGTGGATTTACATTGCGAGAGTAGTGAGATGACTGCAGGGAAAGACTTTATATGATCCATGATTTTTTCTTTTATTTCTGGTTTCAACTTGTGAGGCCTATTTTCATGATGGCCTCTTCTATCTAGAGGAGGGGAACTTACACCACTGGTTAAATTTTTAATCTGTAAGTCAACCTTTTTTATTCCAACTTGGTACAACGAGCAAAAAGCCTTTTTACAAACCCTAATAGACTTCCCATCTTATGTTATGTAAAATTTGTAAGAGGAAGACCTATGTTTTCTAGCACCTTTCTTTGTCCTATCTGTAGTGGAACGTACAATGCTTTTAAAAAGTAAAATATTTTTAGAGTTTTCATCAAGTTTGTAATAACTAGACAACATTTCTTCCCTGTGTACTATAGAAAAGTTAGTATTACATTTATATCTACAAGTTTCATTACAAAGATTACCATCATTAACCTTTTTTGATTCAATAACTCTGTTACTTTTTTGGGAAACATAGGCTAAGCCTTTTTGCCGATTCAATGCTTCTTTGTTCTTTTTCCAAGTTTCCGGCTTACGCAGTCGTTTTCTTGATTTCTTTTCTGGCAACTGAAAAATCTTTTGCTTCCTCTTTGTACCTAATGTTTCATTATTTGTGCCATCTTCAACGGAGGAGATAGTTTTATCAGCATCATGTGCTTGAAATTCCTCAGGCTGTGGTAAATTTGTGTTTAATAGTTGGGGTTGCCCTAAGGAGGAGAGAGGCCTATCAGCATTGATGGCTTGAAATTCCTCAGGTTCTGATAAATCTGTGTTTAAGAGTTGGGTTTGCCTTACCTTAGGTTTTACATTTCCTTTAGGTAAAATAAAATCATCATCTGAAGAGAGATCATTTAGATCAGGAATATACTCTTCTTCCCCATCACTGCTGAAGAGGTCACTTTCACTTGTTGGAGGAACGATATCATCATACAAAGAAACATTTTGGTTGGGAATGTAGTCTTCACTTGCATCACTTTCACTTGTTGGAAGAACTATGTCATCATCTGAAGAGAGAACATTTTGGTCTTTGTTTGCATTTGTTCTTATGAGGACATTCTCACATCTTGTTGGAGGAACGGTAGGCCCATCACCTGAAAATAATGTAAATTTGTGAAAATTGTCAAAGTAAACAGAAAAGGGCTGGCTACGGTACATAGAAATTAAATGTGAAACAAACGTTGAAGGCCTAAAAGCTAAAACTTTCAATTTTTGCTAGCCTGTGTGTAAGAGCTTTTTACTTGTACTTTCCTACCTACAAATCCTAGTAAAACTCATAGGCTACTCAGACATTGTGTGTGAATAGGATGCCTAAGGTCCAAAATAAATGAAATTTATTGTCTAAAGCAATAATAATAACAAGCATATTGTTACAGTAATTGCACTTACCTTTAGTGAGGTTATGTTGTGTTTCACTAGCTTTTACTATTTTAGTTTCATTTACTATTTTGCCCAACTTGGCTAGCAGTTTTCCTCTTGATTCCATAGGATATGTATTTTACATTGACTTAAAGTACAATTTTTACTTATGAAAAAGAACTTCCACAGAAAATGGGTTGAAATCTACACATGTAAACATTATGAATGCAGATGAAAGAATGACAAATTTAACAGATGGTCAATGGATAAAGGTGTTATGTCCTGAAAAAGAGTATCACTTTTTTGGATAAAGGAGTTAAGTGCACTTACCACCTTTATCCATTTAGAAATTGTGTTTTTGTTGCACTTAACACCTGCAGCATGAAAGAAATCTCAGCTGTTACTCTACATAGAAGAATAAGAACCAGTGTACCAGATAGAGCATAATGTTTTACTTTTATCCACGCAAAAATCCCAAATTCACAAAAAATGTTACTTAACACCTTTATCCACTTGCCCCTTCAAATAATAAATTTATTTCAATTTAGGTAAAGTATTATGGTCATTCCATGCTAAGTATTATAGCTTATTGGAATGGTAGACAAAAATACACAATTATTTTAAAATCATATTTTTATTATGGCATAGTTATAAGCTCAAAAACATTACAAACATATTATATACAATTCAAGTTGTTTTACTTGTGAAGGGTTTTGAAGCATTCTTTACATAAATAGGGCTTCTTTGGACACTGTTCACAAAAGGTTGTTACTCGGGGGAGATTTCTTGCTGCCTTTCGTCCAGAATCAGTAGCACGAGTTTTGTAGCAGTTCTTGCAAGCTCTTCGTACTCGTCGGCGACTTTTCCCTTCACCAACAAAGTCATTGGATTCCTCCAAATAATGATGTCCAGTTGTTTTGACTTGTTCTCCAGGTTCCTGGGCTAACCCAGTAAGTTCGTAGACGAGCTGCTCTCTGAAACTTGTTATGGATAGCAAGTTCTTGCGATTTCGTACTGTATTTGCACCTTCAATCTCTCTATAAGCTAGCCAAGAGTTGACCACTGCAGTACCGAAAATAAACTCTTCGGCAACGTTATGGTACCATCTCATGGATTTTCTCACAGGGGTACTGTATGACGACATTTGATCAGAAACGTCGATCCCCATTTTAGCTTTATTATATTCTACAATTGCTAAGGGTTTCATGATTGGTTCACCACGTCTGTTTTTTTTGCCAGTGTCAACAAAATCAACAGGATGTTTTGTTGACATTATTCTTACTTCACGTTTATCTAACCACCTAGTGTACACTATTCCTGTTGGGTACTCAAGGCAGTTCATTTCTCCATTTTTCAAAATCTTATCTGTAGAGATAATTTTCTTATGAGGAAACCAGGCACGATTGCTAGTTACTGTTCCGACTAAGTGTGTTTGCCTGCTTAGTAGAGTATTGGCTAAGTCGACTGAGGTATAAAAATTATCTATGTACAATGTATGTCCCTTATCCAAATAATCAGAAATCAGATCCATTACAACAGATGACTCTGCAGGGGTTCTCAACCGGTGGGTTGCGACCCCCAGGGGGGTCGCGGGACAGGTCTGGGGGGGTCGCGAGATAGGTGAAAAGTGAAAAAAAACTCAGGCCATATATATCATATGAGCGGCGAATATAAAATGAAGCGACCATGTATTTACATAGAAACTGAGTTGAGTCCGCTTGTTAAATACAATAAGTGTATTTAATCAATTTACAATTAATCAATACTATTTTAAAATACAACTATAATTAACAAAAAGGAACAAATGGAGCTCTAAATGACTCAACATCGCTGCTAAAAATGATGGTGCCTGCCGCGCCGCTTGTATCGTAACGTAGGCCTTATTGTTGTGAGACAAAATTTGTTTATTCTAAAAAAGGCACACTACACAAAATACATTGCAAAAAATACATTTTTTTTTTTTTAAAGTCCAGCAGAATGACTTAATGAGAAACTTGAGCTTGCTTTGAATTAACTAACTGTAGAATGTCTGGGTTGATTTTTGTCAAACACAAAATAATATCATTTTCCAGTGCCAAACGATTTCTTGCTTTGGTTTTTAAATTCACCATTGTGGAAAATCCTTTTTCACAATTGTAAGAAGTAGAAAAAGGTATCAAAATCTTCAATGCTACTTTGGTCAGTTCTGGGTGTTCCTTCTTTATACTTAGCCAAAACTTGTCGGGACAAACATCGTCAAAAGTTAGTTTCAATGACTGATCACTTGATATATCTATCAGTTCATCATGGAGGCCAGCATTCAGTTCAGCTTTTTGAACAGCTTTTTCGGAAAATGGTTTTGTTATCCACACAGATCCACTTATATCTTTAACAGGAATATAATCATTCAACTGCTTTATCAAGGCTTCAAGGTGTGATGATATGAGTAATGAGAGAGATGATGTGTCAATGGATGTGTCACCAATACTTGAGACATACTCCTTGAATTCTTGTGTAAGTTGGAAATTTTCAAAGTCTTCATTTTTTATTCTTGTATTCCAAAGAGTAAGTTTTCTTACAAATGCATTAACTCGGTCTTGAGCATACAAAATAGTTGTTTCTGGTCCTTGTAGGGATGAGTTCAAAATGTTGAGATGAGAAAAAATATCAGCTAAGTAAGCAAGCTTTATTAACCATTTTTCATCGCTGAAAAAATGGGAAAGTTCATGTTTACTGTCCATTAAAAAAAGCAACATTTCTGATCTCAATGAAAACAGCCTACTCAACACGTTGCCCCGGGACAGCCATCTCACTTCGGTGTGGAATAGCAAATGTTTGTGCAGGGCTCCTACCTCCTCACACAAGTTTTCAAGTAATCTACTCTGCAATGGGCGACTCTTGACGTAGTTAACAATTTTGATAGCCTCACCCAAAACTTGACGCAAGTCATCCGGCATTCCTTTAGCTGCCAAAGCTTGTCTATGTAAAAAAGAATGCACCCAGTTTGCATTTGGCATTAACGTTTTCAACCTGGCAATCAATCCGCTGTTTTTACCTGAAAGGGCTCTTGCACCATCACTACAAATTGACACATTTGTTCCAATCAATTTCAAAAGGTTCAGTTGCCTCAATGAACACTTTAAAAAGACTTTCACCTGTGGCATGGTCTGGCAAAGATTTGCAAAATAATACATTTTCCTTAATAGAGTGACCGCAATCATACCTAATAAAACACAAAAACTGAGCAAAGTTAGCAATGTCAGTTGATTCGTCGCATTGAATCGAAAAAAAACGTGCTTTCTTTTATTTGTATCTTTAGCTGGTTCTGAACATCTTTCACCATGTCTGATATTTGTCGTGACACAGTGTCATTTGATAGTGGGATTTTTTTTAGCTTGTCAGCTTCTTGAGGATTAATCATATTTGAAACCATATCGATTGCGGCAGGAAGAATTAATTCCTCAGCAATGGTATGTGGCTTTCCCACTTTAGCAATCTTTAGCGCTACCTCGTACAAAGCTTTGAGGGCATTTTTTTTTGCTAACGTCAGTATGACTTTTAATATTTACCTGTTGACTGTGAAGGACAGCAATTTTCTCTGGAAAAACTCGACTGGTTTGTTTTTCAGCGCAGAATGCTTAGTTTCAAGATGACGCTTCATTTTTGAAGGTTTCATGCTTTCAACTGATAAAACTTCACTACAAATAACACACTGAGGTTTGTTTTCAAGTTCAGTAAAACCAAACTGTAGATATGCATTATCATACTTTCGGCATTTTGTTTTTGAGACTTCGGAATTCTCGCTACTTTTGCTACACGAAGCTTCTCTTTTTAAAAACTTATCCATTATTAATACTAAAACTTGAGTGTTCAATTTGAAGATCAAAGTACGGCCTAACCTAAGTTAAAATTCTAACCACAGTCCAGTCCTAACTAACCTAACCTCATTCCTCAAACACTGTAGGACTGAAGTCAAACCACACACACACACCACAGACTGTGGTCTGGTCAAACGCAAACAAATAACAAACGGCAACACATGACAAGAATAAATATTAGCCTACGACATAATTATAATCGCACTATTTCTCAAGACGTCAGGCAGTCGACTGGCACAGTGGCACTGGCAGTTCAGCTCAGTCAGCTGTGAGCTGTCTGCTTGTCGGGGACGAATTGCGCCATGCGATGGCTGCGCGCGCAGCTCCATGTTAGGCTGTCTCCGCGGCTATAAATACACCACGCGTCAGTTCTGTAAATACACTGCGCACAGTCTTTGCCTGCTTTGATATTGAAGAATTAAAAATGATTAAAATTACTTTTGTTACATTTATTACCGGATCGTTTATTAATTATTAAGAAATTAGTGCTCACTAACGTTTTTATATAGTTTTGAATAGTGTTTTTTAAAAACTAATTATTGCTGTCTTTTTTCATGCAAAGGCTTACTTTACGATGTTACAAGAAGGGGGTCGCCAAAATTCTCAACCTAAAAAGGGGGTCGCAGCGTTGAAAAGGTTGAGAACCCCTGTGCTAGAGACATGCCCATCATTTCCACCTGTACCTTTTCCCATGTATACAATCACTTTGTATGTGTAACCAGAGCTATCACATATTTTAAAGATTTTAATGCCATACTTATGAGTTTTAGCTGGAAGGTATTGTCTAAATATCAGCCGGCCGTGAAATGGGACCATACTCTCGTCAAGGACAATCTCTTCATTAGGGGACGTTTTTTGTTTGAAAACAGTGTTTAGATGTGCAATAAGTGGAGAAAGCTTTGCTAGGCGACCTTCCCGTTCCATATTTTGATTGTTATTGAAATGCCAGAATCTAAGCAACAGCTGAAACCTGTTTCTACTCATAATTTTACTGACAACAAAATTTTTGTACAGTGCTTTCATAGACCAATAGTCCGAAATTCTAGGCATGGGAACCAAACCCACATACAAAATTAGGCCTAAGAATTTCTTCATTTCATTATTATTTGTGGGCTTCCATGAACGAAGTCTGCTACTTCTGTTCAATCGGATATTCGAAATAACTTGATCTGCATTTCTATTCGTATCAGTAACCATAACGTCTATCAAATCATCAGTTATGTACTGATAAAAATAATCTGCAGGCTTAGAGTTAGGTGGTAAGTTAAATGAAAACTGTCCACGTCCCAAAAATTCAAAATGTTGTTGCTTACCTGCAAACATTTGCCATTTATCCTCTTCTTCTATTTTCATTGCCTGCTTTTCTGATTTTATAAGACTATTATATTTTTCACGTAATGTAGAGAATCTGTTCACTGGAGCAATAACACTGTTATTGACACTCGAATTTGACGTTTAGGTTGCACTGTCATTCATATTGTCATCACTTTCACTTATATTTAGATCAGCCGGTTCAAGTTCATTGCCGTCGTGATTTGATAGTTCAGAATCAGTACAGGGTTGGAAATCTGGGTCCATGTCCGTGTCATCCACATCTTCACTATCCATCCATTCTTCATCACTTGGGCCTAAATCCATTCTATCATGTTCACTAGACAATGGAACTTCCATAGCATTACGTATGTCATCGTCGGTAAATAAGGGATTATGTCTACTCATAGTTCACAAGAATATTTACAATATGTACAAAAACAATAAAAATGAAATAATAATAAACATATAGGATAAACAAATTATAATCACTACAGTGGACTAAATAGGTCACTTCTTATTCACGAGAGAACACTAAAGGTTAGCTATGTAAAAAGCGTGCGAATAAATGTTTCATCAGCTGTAAAAAGCGTGCGAATAAATGTTTCATCAGCTGGCCGCTATGAAGACGTATGACAGCGCTGGAATCATTAGTTCTGAAAGAGCCGGCAACATGAGTCATGAAAAGAGCGGGAATTCCCTATTACCAACCAAACAAAACCAAAATTATTATCCATTGTAGACGTTGCCCAATCGGACTGACACACATATTTTTTGTGAAGTTCGAGACGAAATATAAACGTGTCAGTCCGATCGTCCACGGCCTAAAATGCATAATATATACCCTTAATTCAATAAAATCTTATTTTTTATCTATAATTATATCTATTGGTGGCTATTTAAACAAGTTAATGCATTATATTGGGTTTGGCATCCTGGGCCACATTACCGAAATCAGGCATGGTAGTTAACTTCACTGAAATGGCTCTTTATAGCCCTTTCAAATAATCTTAATTACTTTTGAATTTTTTTGTACTGCTTGATTTAAAAAAAAAATTAAAATATACTATGTCGGAAATGTTTTTGGAGTTTTATGATGGCCTATCAATGGTTATGTTCCCTTTTATAAAGTGAGTATAACATGCAGGAATGTTGTTGAAACTAATTAATTACATAACATTTGTTTTAGGTATGAATTGTACGACCCCTGCACAGTAATGTTTTTCTTTAGGAACAAACACATCATGATAGATTTGGGAACAGGAAACAATAACAAGATAAATTGGGCATTGGAGGATAAACAAGAGATGATTGACATCATTGAAACTGTGTATCGTGGGGCCAGAAAGGGCAGAGGACTGGTTGTGTCTCCCAAAGACTACAGTACAAAATACAGATACTAACTCTGTCAATTTAGGAGTAAAATTATTTTATATTCTGTGAATATGTTTTGTCCTTAATTGTACGAGGGCTGTTCAAAAAGTATCAGACTTTTGTTAGTTAAAAGTATATTTATTGAAGAGCTACACACTTTTAATCCCCCTTCAAAGTATTGTCCTAGGTGATCCACACACTTCTCCCAGCGCTTCTGCCACTATTCAAAACATTTCTGGAAGGCATCTCTTGGAATTCTGTTAAGCTTGGTCGACGTATTCTGATTATTGTCTTCTCTTTCTTGAAATCGAGTTCCTTTCGGGGGTATTTTCAGCTTAAGAAATGGACAGAAGTTGTACGGAGCCATGTCGGGGGAGTGAGGAGCTTAATGAACCAGAGGAGTGTTGTTTTTAGCAAGAAAATTCTGAATTAGATTTGCGAAGTGGGCAGGTGCATTGTTGTGATGGAGCTGCCAAGATTTTGTTGCCTACAGATTCGTTTGTGTGCGCCGCACAGAATCACCTAGGCGACGAAGAAAATCAAGATAGTATTATTTTGTAATGGTTTGTCCGTGCGGTGCGTACTCATGATGCACCACTGTACTAGCGTCAAAGATGATTGCAACGTAAAGTTGACTTGGCTGCGAACTTGCCGTGCATTTTTTGGTCTTGGAGATGTTGTGTGTTTCTACTGCGATGATTGCGTCTAACTGTCCGGGTCTTGAATCTTGCGAATCACCAAGCTTTTGGCAAAATTTAATGCAGTAAGGCTGCTCAAGTTTTTCTGTTATTTTATAACTTGATATAAACCTCAGAATACAACAGGGAAGTCTACACTACTAGTTTGATTGCCAGCGACTGAAGTTTTGTCATGACACGAAACAATGCATGCAAGTTTATGACAGTCCTCTCCACATCCCCACTAAGTTTGGCCACCAGCGCTTCATTCATTTACGTGGAAGGACAGGAGTTTCGATACTTTTTTAACAGCCCTCATAAGAGTATGAAATAAGAATTTTATATAGATTGATATCTGTATCCCGGAGGTAAAGAGTGTAATGTTATTTGTTAGTAAAAAAAATTGATTTTGGACATGGTGCTTTATATCTTCGAATATTATAACTTCATCTTGGACATAGTGTTGGTTGTAAAGTTGATTAGATTTATGCTTGAATTCTAGTATTATTATAAAATAGTTTAGAATCCTGTTAAAAACCATTAGTGTTGTTAATTATTATGTTTATGGAAATGATAAATAATACACTGTGTAGAGTTATAAAAAAAAATGGTTTTATTAAAATGTAATAATCAGTATAACAACAATAATGTTGTAAGAAATTAATAAAGTTAGTGTAAAGGCAAAAGGGAACAACTTATATTCATTATGATTGTATAAGTCTTTAGTAGATTAGTTCGGATTGAAAACAATAGTATTAATTTTAGTTATCTTGTGAATCACTATCATGACCTTCAGGATAATCTCATTTTCGGACATCGCTCTTTTCAAAATCCTTATAGAACGAATGATAAGACACTAGGCACATAGGGCAACAGTGATATTAGGTCGTTTTATTTTTGTTGAGAGATTGGCACTGGCTCCTTCACTGGGAGATGTGCTGGGAACTTATCATCTCCTAATCTTGCACTCTTCCTAGCTTGTCTTTTAAGGTTGAGTACTTCAAAATCTTTATTAAGAGATGTTTTGAAAAAGACCATTCCAATATTATCCTGCCGCATCTGAATATACACACAATATGAAATAAGGACGTTTTATCTGAGGGTACTTATGCATTATCTAGAAAAAACACATGATTATAGAACAGTTCTTGTTTTAGCCATAGCAGTTATCAGTCTAAATTGTTATTTAATTTACAACATCTGTTGTGGGGATAATATTGTCAGCACATTTAAAATAGCTGATGATATCTCCTCCTCAGCCTGCTTTACTTTCATCCTACAGTTAACACTCTTATTGGATGAGTAAAAAAATGTGTAGTTTAGTGTCCATAGTTTATAAAAACTTGGACATTTTTTAGCATTGGAGTTGGCAAACATTTTTGTAGGTCACCAGTTAATACTTTGTGTGGGGGTTGTACTGGACATTATGGTATCTGCACTTTTTAAGTCATATCTCTTTTTGCTTCTGTCATATGTATATTCACCTTCAAGTGAATTTTTATCTTCCTGTGTTAAACTGTCATCCTTAAGCCTTGCCTGATATGAATCACATACATCACACGTATCCACCTCCAGCGGCTTGAAAGAAAGCTTAAAATTCTTATCAAAAATTTCCATATAAAGGCACTTTTTGTTCATTTACATCACTGTCTTTACAAAACTCTAAATATAAGGAGACATTTTTTCCTTGTTGAGTTCAGGACCCAAGTATACTGGGTTCTTTCACTGCTGTAATGACTATCATAGCAGGGAAAAGAGGATATGTGAGCAATGACATTTTGAATAGTCTGATCTGGAGTTTTATTTGTTGGAATATTTTTACCTCTTTCATCAATTTTAACAGACTCCTTGTATGCGAGTTTTTAGACAGTTTACAACAACAGTATTGGATATGCAAAATGTGTTTAAAAACATTAACTAGCAAAGTTTTATTTGTTTGCCATCAACTTTACTGTAAAGAAGTAAGAAATAGTATTTTGTTTTTATTTTTTAGGATCGTGTTCTTTATTCTTGAACGTTCTATAGGGCAAACTCTCAAACAAGATAAAATTTATTGCCTTTTGACGTTGCCACATTTTTCTCGATCCCAGTCTGTTTTAAAAATGTCTAATCTATTTTCAAAAGGTAAATGAATGTAGCATTTTAACCTACAACTGACTGGTGGTTCAAATATCTTAGTAGCTACAATTGCCCTTCTTATTTACATATTCTTCCCCTGCAGCTAATTTTGGTTTGCGTGTATTGCATAGCCAAGAATCCGGATTTCTAACTCACTTTTTACCCTTTTATACAATGGAAGTTTTATTAAAAACATTTTCTTTCGCTAATGTTATTCAGGGCCATCACATTATTTAATTCATCATTACTAGAAAGATACAAATCATTCTTTAAAATATCATAGATTACAGATTCATTTTTATTTTTTCTGGTTAGTACTTTGCTAACCAGCATTCCTTACTTTTAATTAGTGCGTTCCTTACCTTCCTTGTGGGTGGCTTACTACTATCTAAATCTGATGAACTTTCACCACTGTCTGGTACATAATCTTTATCAAGGTCTGAGTCGTCAATTTCACAACACTGAGCTAAGTGTCTTCATTGTACTCTTTTTTTTTTATCGTTTGCTTAATTTATGTCACAAATTGCATCTGAAATAAAAGTAATAGGTTAGTAATATTATGAACACAAACACACTGAAAATCTCTGAAGAATTCAGTAGTCTATAAACGTTTTTATAATAAAGTTAGTTAAACTAGCAACATGACGTGTTATGGCTAAGAATAAACTGAGCCTCTTTAATCACAGTTAATGTTATAATAAATAATTATTTTAGGCCTAGTTATTATAAATAATACAGAATTACGCTAATAAGTAATTTGAACATTTCATTAATTAATAAGTGTAGTAGTATTATATTTATTGTTTTATAGTACGCTAAACTCTTTTTTTTTATTTTATTTTATTTTACATTTCAACGGACATCTCCATTTTTACAATTTTGAACAATAATGAGTGAACTAAAGACACTGACGTACATGCGTGATTGTATAAACCAAAATACAATATGCGAGAGGTATAGAATGCGGGGTCCCCTTCTATCCTTTTCTTTAGCTTTTTTAATTTTTTTTATTTTATTTTTTTTATTTTTATAGCAATATTTATTAAAGGGCAGATAAGGGGATTACATTGGTCCCTAATGGGTTACATACAGAATGACGTTGACATAGAAATACATTAACAAATGTTGTATGATAATATTAAACAATTGTAACAACTTGACAATAACAATGATAAATAGAGTATACGATTAATAACTATTTAGTGACGAAACGGATAGAACTATGAATGACAATAACGTAATAAATTAATAAGTGCAACATGATTTGAACTATGAGTAACAACAATAAATTAGCACGAAACAATAGAATAATAAACATGAATTAACAAGATACAATGTATAAATAACAGCAATGAGAAATACAGAGTGAATTGTCTTCCCTCCGCTGTAGCAACTCCTAGACAGATAACTCACCCAGACTGGCGATCCTCCTCTTGAGCGCTGGTATATTGTCCACAAAAAAGTCGGCGACGCTATTACCAGATCTCTGAAGTCGGTACATCGTGTTGTTTGCAGCGTAGTTGGTGCGATGTTGCTGCCTAGCGAACAGGTCTCTGGAGCGAGTGGCTGAAGGGGTCCTGAACAGGATCTGGCTCAGCATATCGGGACAGTCGATCTTGCCGTTAAGGATCTTTGACAGCAGTACAACGTCAGCGGAGAATCTGCGATCTGCAAGAGTTCGGAGTCCCAGATCACGAGACACTTCCCCGATGGGAACCTGACGAAAGAGAAGACCATTCCTGACACCCACCATTCGAATAATCTTCGTTGAATAGTCTCTAGTTCCTCTATGAGAAACTTCTGGTGGGGGTTCCACACTGGAGAGCCATATTCAAGGATTTGGCGTACCAAAGCACAGTACAAAGTCTTTAAGGCCGTGTCACTTAAGCCTTTTGAGAAACGGGAGACAAATCCAAGCATTTTATTTGCTCTGCTGCAAATGTTTCGAACATGCAACTCTGGGTTCAGTGAAGGTAACAATGTGACACCGAGATCCTTTACCTGCAGTACACGAGTTAAGGGCTCACTGCGTATATTGTACTCGTAGACAATGGGGGAGAGATTCCGGTGGAAGGTCATCACTTGGCATTTCTTCGTGTTGAGTTTCATTTTGTTCTCTTCGCACCAGCGGTCGATCGCACACCGATTAAATAATAATAATAATTATGCATGTTGTGCACATGAATATAACTAATACCAATAAATTATTGTTAGCATATAAGCCTACTTTTTACATTATTGACAGTAAAATATATTATTTATAATTGTGATAATAACAAAAATGGAATATATAGGCGTGTGTTATTTTTGTTTACAGGGAGGCCTAAGTTTAGATTTATAAGACTCTCTTACCTTTGTTCACTGAAAAACTTTCATCCTTTGATGCAAGCAACTAAAAGATTTTATGTGTACAAGCTTGATAATTATTAGTGTTCATCTCGTCTAAACATATTATAACACTGCGTTTTAAAATAATAACTATTTTGGTTCAAAGTCTGTCACTGGAAGCAGTGGCAAACAACACAATGTCCACCAGTACTTGACATTTCTTTACCTGTAAGTGAATCAGGACTTGAAGTTATTTACTTTTCTGTATCCCCCTTATTTATAATTGGACATACAGTAGAGTCCCGCTATTCCGAACCCCGCTATTCCGAAAATCCGCCTATTCCGAACAGACTTCAGAAAAAATACTACCGATTTTAAAATTTTTTTTAAGACTCAAAAACTGAAGAAATTATAAAGACGTTCGCTAAAAACATATTTTTACATATTGTTATACAAAATATACAGTACAAAGAAGTTTAATAAAGACATACCTTTTTTAGACCTTGAGGAAACCCTAGGCTTGAGGAAAACACTAAACTAAACTACACACACTTAAGAAGTAAAGTCGGTGATTTTTTTCTGACGAAGTGCAGTAAATCGACTTGAGGATGCAATGTTCCGCCATCGACGCATAAACATAACATCATTTGGTGTTGATACAGCGTGTTGTTCGACGTAGCGTAAGGCGAGGTCGAGAGCATTTGCCGCGTCCGAGTGAGATACGAGTTCAGTTTGAGTGTTCACTTCCTCCTCGCTTTCCTCCGAGTCGATCTCAGTTGACGAGCCCTGCACCATAGCTACAATATCTTCGTCTCCATACTCCTGATGGCCATTGTCGTCAACAGCAAACCACTCCTCAACACAGCTTTCTTCTGATGTTTCACAGCCAGGGATTTTGTTGAGTAGTGGAAGAAGTTCACAGTCTTTTTTTACTGGTTTAAAAGTTGTTTCAACAAATTCCAATTCAGGCCAGAGATTTTTCCACGATTTTTGTATTGCACCTTCATTAGTGCTTTCCCACGCTTCAGCTACCCAGTAAATCACATCTTTTACTGTAATTTTCTTAAGCTTTTGAAGGATTGTGCTTGTGAGGTCATTTTCATCCTCTTCAAGTAAGGTGCGAAGCAGCATTTTTCGGTATTTTTGTTTGATGGCCTGCAACACACCCTGGTCCATAGGCTGAAGAATTGATGTAACATTTGGTGGCAGAAAAATTGCTTTGATGTTTCCACAAACAAGTTTCATGTCTTCCGGGTGGGATGGTGCATTGTCTATAAACAGCAGAGCACGATTAGGCAATCCATTTTCTCTATTGAACGCAGTCACTTTAGGGACAAATTGGCGATCGAACCATTCCTTGAACAAGTCACGTTCCATCCAAGCTTTTTTTTTGATTCCTATAATATACAGGAAGTGCGTTAATGTTAATGTTTTTGAACGCTCGTGGTTTCGCCGATTTGCCTATTACCATCAGTGGAAGTTTGTTTGTTGCCGAGGCGTTGCTGCAAGCTAAGACAGTTAGACGTTGTTTGTCCATTTTGAACCCTGGGGCAGATTTCTCTTCTTTTGAAGCAAGACTTTTGGTAGGCAGAGCCTTAAAATTCAGTCCGGTTTCATCCGCGTTATAGACTTGCTGCGGAGAGTAATTTTCAGAAGAAATAAGTTCTTTAAATTCCTTTAAATAATTGTCAGCTGATTCGTTGTCAGCTGATAGTTTCTCCCCAGTAATCGTGAGCTGTCTAATTCCGTGCCTTTTCTTCCAACGATCCAAAAAGCCACAGCTTGCTGAAAATGAAGGTTCACCATCCATAAGCTTGTTTAGTTGAAGCGCCTTTTCTTTTACCAAAGGACCAGAAATGGGGATTCCTTTCTGTCTCTCTTGAGTAAACCATAAGAATAAGGCCTCATCAAGCTTTTCATATGAAGACACAGTCGTTTTTTGCCGTTTTTCAAGAGTTTTTTCACTTGAAGCAGAACAAAACTGCTCAATTTTAACACGATTCTTTTTCCAGTCGCTAATCGTTGCTTTTCCGACACCATATTCAACTGACAATTTAGAAGCACTTTCCCCTTTGTCCAGTCTTTTCAACACTTCAAGTTTTTGTTGTAAAGTACACGAAGAACGACTTCGTTTACTTGCCATATTTAATGATTATCAGTTGACGTAAAGGACTAAGAACAGAAGTGAAAACACACAGTCGCTCCGTAAAGTAACTCAACACTCACGGAATAAACCTTCACAATAAATTTTCTTTAACACATTCACTGCTGAAATCACCCAACATTGTGCATGCCCCAGGCTGAAATATAATAAATTTTTATTTACCTTATAAATAGTCCCAATATAGCCAGAGTAGTGTCAGAAGGTGTCCAGGTGTGGAATTAGGCCAATTCCGTTGACGTCATTTCCGGTGCGTTGATCAACGTTGTCCGCCTGGGGCGCCGGTAAGCGTTACTCAGCTGGCGATTGTTGACAATTTTGTACAGTCCCATTATTGATAATTGCATAACAGAATAAATAAACAGTTTTAAAACAAAAAAAAAACTTCTTCTGTGGAAAAATATTGTTTAGTCACGATAATAATAAGTTTGCGCACAATGTTATTGAATGGCATGAGAATGTACAGTTAGTCATAATAATGTATGGTAATATAAAAAATGGGTAATACTAAAAATAAAAAAACTATTCACAACACTTCCCACCGCCATTGTTACACTATATTTCACTCATGAATGTCCTCGTGGAACTTGTCGAAACAACGAAGTTCGCAGAGGCCAGGTTGACCTGGACATACCGCACAAATGTAAGTAGTCAACTTGCGATAGCCTTCTTTTGTGCAAACTCGACAAGCCTTTTGCGCACTGTGGCCATTTGATTTTCTCTTTTCATTCTTAGATAGTCTGTGCATACTATTTCTCGTAGGAGTCATCATAATTGGGGCTGGTGGGGGGGGAAGCAGTTTCTCAATAACTTTTATCCGGAAATCATATAGAGACAGCCTATCATCAATGTTATTCATGTTATACAAGTAGTAACTATTGATCATAATTACTTGCAGAAAATGCATAAATATTTTTTTATGCCATCTAAGTGTTTTACGCTCACATGGATAGTAAGAGAGCATCTGATCCATCCGATCTACTCCCTTCATGTGAGCGTTGTACTGCATCAGTGGTTTGGGCATTACTTTTACCTGGTTTCTCTTGTTTCTATTGGTTACCATTTCGTTTTCGAACTGGGTAGAAATGTATGCAACGGTCCTTTTGTCCCTCCATTTACCGACCATCACGCTCTCGGAATAATTAGCAATGGTCTCCCCCTTTTGCAACTGTGCCGACTTTACTGCTGGCGGGTTATGCCTTCTGTCTATCCGCAGAGTGCCCGTGGTGTAGGTCAGGTTCCGTATGAGTTTGGACGACAAAACGAAAGAATTGTAGAAGTTGTCCATGAACAACGCATGACCTTTTCCCAAAAAATCATTCATCAACATCATGACAACTTTTATTGTGTGACCTGAACCTGCGCAGGGATCGGTTGCTCCTGTGTAGACGTGAAACCTTATTTGCAACCCCTCTGGTTCATTTAGAGAATAGATCTTGATTCCATACTTGTGGCGCTTCCCTTTTATGTATTGCCGAAATACTAAACGGCCACGCCACAGTACCATCTCTTCGTCAATGGTCAGTTCACGGGATGGATAATATATTTCCCTCATCTTATTGTTTAGATAGTCTACAATGGGCCTAATTTTGTAAGCCCTGTCGTTAGCCGGTTCAGGATGTTCTAATGTACCTACCCTTGAAACATGCAAACATCTAAGGATTATTTGAAATCGGTCCCTGCTCATGTGTTGGCTGAAAATATTTTGATTGAAAAGGGGGTGTTTTTTCCAATAATCACTGATTCTATTCATTTGAATAGTACCAGTGTGCATAAATAATCCTAAAAATATGATCAGTTCCTCCCTCGTCAAGTCTTTCCAATTTACAATTCGTGAACCAGGAGTGGTGTTTCGTCCACAGAAAAACTCCAATGCATATCGATTCGTCTCAGTGACTATTCTGTCCAAAAAAACTGTATCTAATAACAAAAAAAACCAATCAATAGGTGTGTTGTTACCGGGAATTGGCACCCTAAGTCCAGGGTTACCTGTAAATGGAATGTCCCGCATGCCGATTGCTGAGAGTGTTGGCTGCCATGTTGGATCCGGCTGCCCTCCATCTTCATCGTCCGAGCTGTCTGAGCTGCTGTCAGAATCAAGGTCATTGTCCGAGAACTCATTCTCCAACACCTCACTATCATCCATTGTACAAAAATATATAAACAAAAACACAACACAAAAAAATATATATAACAAACCTAAAAAAACACTAAAACGTAGAACTGGTACCACAAACACAAAAATAGTGGTATCCAAAAACGAAGCACATCGAAATGTTCACAAAGACCGGCACAACAAGCGACGAGCGACACAAGGTTCCCGGGCAATGGCTAACCTCACACTGAGTCAATACATTTCAAGGACTGTAGGATCATTGTACAACGCTGCCCGCCACGCGCGCCACTGCGGCACATCGTTGATCAACGTCGCCCGCACTCAACGTGTTAAGCGCACACACTTCATCAAACAACGTTAGAGTGAACACTAACATGGTGTACGTGCGAAACTAGATCAACAGTTACAGCAGTTCAAACCGGTTTTTCAGTGGTGGGGGTAGAGGAGATTCACCATTCAATGAGTCATGGTGTTTGGAACGTGAGAGGGGAAGGGATAGATAGGCGTCGACGGATGATCGTATGAGTCACCGAAGGTCACTGCCCTTCCCTTCCGACTTTCACTTGTTTACGAGCTGATCAACGCTGATATCTCGATATTATTCATGAAATCCGCCTATTCCGAATTCCCGCGAATCCGAACAGTGTTCGGTCCCAATTAGTTCGGAATAGCGGGACTCTACTGTAGCTCTGTATACCACTGGATAGATTAAAAATTTACCTTATGTAGATGGTGCTAACTCAATTTCATACAAAATTGGACAGAGTCCTTTACCTCTGGGGTACAAGTATGTATTAAATTACATTATGAATATATTTAAATCCATAAGTTAAACAATGTTTAAATTTGTTAGTCAACAGCACTTATTATTTATTTGTAGTAGTAATTTACATGACAATCATTGTAATATTCCATGGATAGTTTAACCCTTCCCGGACTGAACCCAGTTTACAATCTGGGCGGAATTAAATAATGGTTGGGGTAACAACAACATTTTTTTGTATTTTTCATTCTAATTTGTTGGAAATCCATTTAATATCCATAAAATGGCACATTTTATATCCTAATATTTTTTTAGTATAATATTTAATACAATATGTAGGTAGGTCATGAAAGTGAACATCTTATATACATAATTTTGCTAACTAAAGGTGATATTGGTACATTATTGGTATCTTGCTCCGAAAAAGACGTATTTAGTCATTCAATTATACTGTCTGAAAAGTCAGGATTATCACATGCAGCCATATTCCACTACAGTAGTGGATTTACCAGACACAATGTAAAAGTAAACGTCACACAACAAAAATGTATTACAATATAAGCACAAAATGCACAAATATATTACAAGTACAAAATGCACAAATATTATGGTGATCGATTTCGGTATTTATATTTAAAGAAAAATGTAAGGTATTAGAAAAGTTATTCTCCAAAAGACTTACAACTTTTTTAGAATCTAAGGATCTTCTTTTTAATAAACAATTTGGCTTTAGGAAAAATCTTAGTACACTTAATGCCATGTTTAGTTTTATTTCTGACATTACACATGCCCTAGACAATAGACAGCACACAATGGGTCTTTTCTTTGATCTTACCAAGGCCTTTGATGTGGTTGATCATAGAATCCTTTTAGAAAAAGTGGACTCCTTTGGTATAAGAGGAAAAGCATTATAATGGATCAAGTCCTACTTATTAGGACGAAAGCAGTTTGTGCAAATTCCTTTCATTGATGCCCTAGGTTGCCTCCAGAAACAAGTATCAAACGAGGTGTCTGTTCATACAGGCGTACCTCAAGGGTCCGTCCTTGGGCCAATCTTATTTCTTATGTATATTGATGATCTACATCTTAGCATAAGAAATTCCAAGCTCTGTCTTTACGCAGATGATACATCGATTTCCATATCTAACAATAATGAAGACCAGCTTCAGATTGACACTTTTATTCAAAGCAGTTCTCTACTTCAGTGGATATCTGAGAATCATCTTTTTGTGAACATGGACAAAACTAGCCTCATTGAGTTTAAATTAACTAATTCTAAATCACATTTTTACAATTACTCCAATATTCTTATTGGTGATACGGAGATTTCATCTAGTGATTATACTATATTTTTGGGCCTGGTGATTGATTCAAATCTGACATTTAAAAAACATATAGACAGAGTTTGCAGCAAATTACATAGTGGAATTTTCTTACTTCGGAGACTTTTAATGTTTTCAAATAGAGACATCTTGATTTCAGCGTACTACGGATGTGTCTACCCACACTTAGTCTATGGACTCCCAATATGGGGCGCTGAGTGCTCAAGGGTGAAGTGCATTTTTGCATTGCAAAAAAAGGCTCTGAGAGTTATACTTGGATTGCCCCGAAATAAATCTTGTAGAGGACTTTTCCGACGTAACAAATTACTTACTTTCCCTTCACTATATATCTTGGAAACCCTTATGTTTACGAAGAAAAATATTCACCTTTTCCATCTAAAATCACATGCTCTTAGAAATTTACATAACTTAGATATTCCCCGTCACAATAGTACTTTTTATAAAAAACACTCCACTTACAACTGTGTTAAGTTGTATAATAAGTTACCTAGGTTCTTGAGGGCTGAAGCTTGTGTGCATGTTTTTAGAAAGATATTGAAATTTGTTTTATTAGAAAAAGAATACTATTCAGTTTCTGACTATTTACAAGATACAATAATAGATAGTAAGCATAAGTTACATAGTTATAATTTATGAATTGTAAATAGTTATATTAATGAAATGTTGTGCAATAGGTTAAGGAAGACGTTTGTCCATGACAATCTTGTTTTTATGACAATAAACTTTATTTGATTTGATTTGATTTTGATAAGGATCCTGATAAATTAATGAATGAACAGGTTAATTTTGATCCTGAAATAGTTTTTAATAATGTATTTTCAGCAACTAAAAAGAAAAGAAGTAACAGCCAATAAGGGTTAACCAATAGTATCACAGCAGCCGCCATTTTGACGATTCCAGCCAATGGGGTCACGTGATCATAAGCCTATAAATTGAGTTGTTGAACACCATTTTCCATTCTTTTGTGAATCCCTCTGGTCTGAGGAAGGTGAGCGTGGTTCACAGAAATCGATCACCATAATATTTGTGCATTTTGTACTTTTATTGTAATATTTTTGTGCTTATATTGTAATAAATTTGTGTTGTGTGACGTTTACTTGTACTGTATATGTACCAACACGTATTATGCTAATTAAAAGGCTACAATGTAAAACCGCTGGAATGATAAAAAAGGCGGGAAGCGTGTTAGGAGCAGGCATGAGAGTGGGGGATGGATGCAGGCATGGAGAATGTTACAGTGGAGAGTTGGAATGGAAGAGATAAACCAAACAAGTAAACAACTTCACTCGCGTCAGGCGATGCGAGAGTTATTGGCGGAAAGGCCCATCATTCACCCGGATCGTTAAAAACAGTATGCGGATAATCTAGTCATTCCGCCCACAGAACATAATAATCTAGACGGATTATTTCGTCAAACGCCCGGGAAGGGTTAAATGCATACAAAACTGCTGCCAGCTCAGTAAGTAATAAATAAGACTTCTTGCTAGCTTAGAGGTTAGGACTTCTGCTTCGTATGGTCATGGGTTCAAATCCCAGAAGGTATATTCAAAAATTTGCCTGATGGTTTTGGACCGTTGTCCCATAAGAACGTTTGTAGATTACGTTCAAAATGCCTCTGACGTAAATACACTAAAAAAGTATGATGGCAAAAAATTAACTGAAAATATTTCTTCAGAAATTAATTTCTTACTTTGACTGATTAATTTGTCCAACTTAAACTTCAAAGTAGAATTTTAGTTTTTTTTTCAACAGCAACAGCAAAAAAATAGTAGGCTTAACACTGAAAACATACAGATGCAAAGTAGAAAATTGTGAAGCATTGAATAAATGAAAATCAAAGTACCAATAGCTTATAAATAAAATAAATATTAGATTCAATTTATGAATATTATGAATTTAAAGAACATTAGACAACAAATAAGGATCAGTAATTGCATTATTAAACATTTATAAGTGTTCAATAGTATAAAGTAGTAGAAAAATGTGCTCACTATAGAAATTTAATTGTTTAAAGTTTTGCTATTAAAACAATTATTTTCCTCGATAAAAATATGGCTTTCCTTTTCCATTCTATCACTAGTAGTGGCTCCATAGGGCTATCTGTTGGGTTGATATTGCACTAACAACGATATCCTTATATATAATACTGAAGCAGTTTTTGTAAACCAACTCCTCCCTTATTCCTTGATCAATTTAAACGGTTAGGGTGTCAAAAAATTGCCTCTGTTGAAGTTGTACAATAAGGTTTTAAATCTTCAATATGTTTACCCAAGGTTGTAGGAAGCCTTAACCCTGGAGAGGTTCAACTCAGTCATGCGAAAGGGCACGCCAGGAGGTTTAGACCGGGTATTGAAATCAAATCATTTTATTAAGCCAAATTGACAATAAATTGCATTAGCCAGGTCATTAATTTACAATCAAGTTATACAATATTTTAACCTAGATTTAAGTTAAAGAATGTTTACAGAGTTGTATTAGTCAAAAACTCCTGGACGCTGTAGCAAGAGAGGTGTACCAGTAAATTTCTGAGCTTATTTCTGAATTTAATATGGTTTGACTCCAACTTTAGTGTAAGAGGACGAATATTGTACAGTTTGACGCCATTGTAAAATAATTGTTTCTTGAAAAAAGTAGTAGAATGTTTAGGAATGGATAAATTGTTTAAGTTGCGTAATAGATATGGTGTTTGGACTGAAACATTGAATTTGGGAAAGTTCTGTTTGACAAAAGTGAGAGTTTCTAGAATGTAGATAGATGGCAAGGTTAGGATTCTTGACTCCTGGAAATAAGTCTTGCAGGACTGATCTCTGCGAAGGAAGAACATAGTCCGAACAGCCCACTTTTGTAGTTTAAATAAAAATTTAGTCTTGACTCTCACACCCCCAAATTGGTATAGCATAGGCTAAGTGGGGGTAGATAAGCCCATAATACACAGATAGGAGGACGTCAGCGTTCGATGTATGTCTCAAGTTACGCAACACAAAGATTCCTGAACTAAGTTTTTTTGAAACGTGTTCAATGTGGCCGCCAAAACTAAGGTACTCGTCCAGGACTAATCCTAAGAAGGAGACATCATGAGTAGGCTGTACCATGGATTCATTTAAAAGAATACTAAAACCTTTGGAGTTTCTCTTACTCAAGCAGAAGTTTATTAGTGTCGTTTTCTCAGAATTAACAGCTAGTAAGTTGTTGTCAAACCACTGAAACAAGTTATTGGCCTCATAAAAAGATAGTTGTTCTAAATGATTGATGTCAGAGCTAGATATTGAGAGGGAGGTATCGTCAGCAAACAGGGATGGTTTGGCCGTAGATAGCATGAAGGAAGATTATTGATGTATAAAAGGAATAGGACAGGCCCCAAAACCGAGCCCTGAGGAACCTCTTTTGTTATGTTGGTCTCTGCAGAACAGTAGGGTCGAATATATCCGGCTTCGTCCACCGCCCTTATTTCCACATACTGCTTCCTACCGTGGAGATATGAGGAGATCCAACTCAATGCCACGCCACGTATACATACCGCCCCCATTTTTTGTAGTAGAATATTGTAGCCGACCATGTCAAAGGCCTTTTTAAGGTCGAAAAACAATCCCGCTGAGTAATGCTTAGAATCAAGCTCTTGAACCACTTCGTTGATGAGATCAAACATGGCAGTAGTAGTGGTTCTCCCTTTCACAAAGCCATGTTACCGTTGTAAATTGTTCAGGGTCATATTCCGGCGTTTCAGTAGAATTCAAGTCATCGTCAAGTACATTTTTATCTGAATTACTTCCACATATATTGTAGTGAATTTCAATTTTTCCCGGTACGTCTATGGGAAACGCGTCTTCTAAAACGTTGTCATCAATTTCCTCCACGTCTGATACATCGTCTATAATGTCTGGAGGTAACTGTACAATGTCAATGTGACTCTCAAAGTCAAGAGAATCAATAAAGTCAGGGTCATTTACAAGATCTTCAATCTCACTTAGTTTTAAAAACTGCCTTTCAGCCATATCTGTAAAGAAAAAACAATTCTTATAAAACCTACTCATGAAATTATGTGGGATATGCCATGATCCCCAAATGGGGATCTAAGTTTAGGTACCTAAAAACACGGACAATACACCAAGATAAATAAACCAACGTGCTCATAGTGTTCAATAACCTATATTCAGTGAGTGATATAAGTGTAAACGCACATAACCTAAATACAGTAATTCTACAACCACTTTACAACAAAGATAAACAGACGTTTTTACCTTACCTGACATTATTTGAGGAATTCTCAAACAGAAACAAATTAAATAACATCAACCATACTAAACACACTTCTTCCTGCACACAAAAGAACTAGAGATGGGTAACTCCGGAGTGAACGACAATAAAGGAACTACTCCGGTTAAGGAGTTACAACTCCAACTCCGAGTGCTAGTGCGGAACTAGTTCATTTCGGAACTAGAATAAATGAGTATTATATGTCATAAATATACGCATATAAAATATATAATACTATACTTTCTGCTGGAAAATTCCTCAGACATCCATAATTTTTCTTTGTAAAATAATTAAATAAAATACACAATTCAAATTGTTAGCTGGATATAACCTAAAACAATGCAATAATAGACTGGATTTCTATCTTTTTGGAACTACCAACAGAAAGGAGTGAGAACGAGATGCGCGCGCAACCACTGTCAGAGCGGCTGCAGTGTCGACGTATCTCTCCCCACTCCATGGAACTAACATAGTTCCGGAGTTGTTGGAACGATCAAAACAAAGGAGTGAAGTACGAGATGCGCGCGCATCCACTCGGAGCGACTCACTAGAGCTTCGCTCCATGTTGAACTGGAACGACGTTCGGAGTTGGAACGACGTTCGGAGTTGGAACGACTCCGCGGAACTAGTTCCGAGTCATTATAACTCCGGAGTGAACTAACTCCGTCTGATGAACTACATTTCCCATCCCTAAAAAGAACTAGGAATGACACTGACTCATTGCTTAGCAGCACACTAACAATACAGCCAACATAAACAGTCTAAATAATACATTTTGAGAAGGATCAGCTGATAACCACCGGCTGTTCATTTGTCATTGGGCTATTAATTAATGACACTTTCTAGGTAATAGTCGGCCTTAGTTTGTAACAATGACTACATTCGCTCATCTACACACATCACACTCATTCGAAATCCATATTCGCCCATACCTTGACTATCGGCGTCTTATGAATAAATAATAATAATAATAAAACCAAATATCCCCAAATGGGGATCGTGGCAGGCAATGGGCTAAACACATGCTTCCTCTTACAAAAATGAACCCACTGTTTATGAATTATTTAATCTTTAGGAAACCTATGGAATGTTATACACGTACCGGCAGGCCTGTCAGTTCTGCCTGAACAGTCCGCCGGAGACCGGTGGCCTGTTGGACTGATCACACCACACACGTTCAGTTGAATCGAGACCGGCATTGTGTAAAGTTTGTTGTGAGTTATTTGTATTATTTATTAACTAAAATGTCCTCCAGTGATGATGATGCGAACGCTATTTTAGGTTTATTAGTGGTGTTAGAGGCAAATAAAAACGGCGAAAAAAACGCAACTGTTGGTCTAAAAAGTGGCTGATGAAGAGGGAAACGTATTCACACATTAATTTGCTGAACGAATTAAAGATGACTCCAAAGGATTGGCACAACTACCTCAGGATGGATGAAAGTACTTATCTCAACCTTTTGTCTGCGGTTACTCCATTAATTGAAAAAAAATACTGTGATGAGAAGCGTGATATCCCCTCATGAACGATTAACAGCAACACTGAGATTCCTAGCTACTGGGAGGAGTTTTGAGGACCTAAAATATTCGACAATCATATCACCGCAAGCACTTG
This sequence comes from Stictocephala bisonia, assembly GCA_035578905.1. Taxonomy (NCBI): domain Eukaryota; kingdom Metazoa; phylum Arthropoda; class Insecta; order Hemiptera; family Membracidae; genus Stictocephala; species Stictocephala bisonia. The sequence continues at coordinate 45,681 of JAQJVL010001068.1, read as the reverse complement.
GCAAAATAATACCTGAAACCTGTGAAGCAATTTACAGAGTTCTACATAAGGACCACTTAAAGGTAAGAGAAATAGTATATTATGGAACAATATTTTATTGTAGGTTTTGCATTTCACAGTTAACAATGGATACAACTAAAAAAATACTGCAAATAAAATTACTAAAAGCACACATGAATACAAATTAAACGTAAAAAACTCGAATTTCCAATATAAAAGTAGGCTACAGATAACAAATTTGTGAAAACTGTATAATCTCAATGAAATGGAAAAATATATGTAGGCTACCAATTTAAGAAATATCATTATATTCAGAAACATATCTAGCAAGTGCGGAATCCATGTTCATTTGCTGTTCTTGTGCCTGCTGCTGTCCAACAAGCGTGTTATTCATGTTCCCATGCTGTGCGTGTGTCTGATGCTGCCCAAGGTTCATGTTCACTTGAGGGAGGGGCGAAGGGGTTGAGTTTCTGGATGCTGGTGAGTGGCTCGGGGTGGGTACGCTGTATTGTGAACTGCTCCCGGCAGATGGAGAATATTGGTCGGTGGCAAAGTTGCTTACAGGATGGAAATTTGCAGGTGGGAAAGGGTGGTATTGATGATGGTACTCATGTGGCATTTGACGAGTGAACGCAAAGCTACCGTCTAAATTTCCACCATCGGCCTCAAAAAGAACATCGTTAATGAATTTCTCCGCCCACCTACATTGATCGCTACGCAGTTCCCTAATTTTCAGTGCGATCATTTTACCAAAGGCATCAAAACGATCATCTGGTTTTCTTGGTGCCTTGAAATGATCTTTAACGCTTGTTAAAACCTCGTTCGTTAGTTTAACGTTGTCCTTTGCTTTTGGTCTCGCTGGTGGCCTGCTCGGACGAATGTTTTGTCCAGCTGATGATCCGGTTGATCCGGTTGTAGCAGTAGTTTCATCCATGCCGGCTGTTTCTAAGTCCTCTGATCCATCAACATCCCTCGAAGTTTCATCTTGAGCAGCTGTGTTTAAAGTATGTTCATCTTCCTGGAAAAAAGGTTAACAATTAAAATGGTCGTAACATTTAACTTGAAAGAATACAAAGTAAATGTATTTTGTACAATATATATATACCGTACCGTAACAAGTGCACTGGCTATTAGTTTTCAGCTCCTACATGAAAAAATAAGTCGAAAATGTTCAAAAAAAATTTTTTTGCCTTTGTTTTGTCGCTTTCCGCCATTTTGTGTTTTAACTGTGGTGCAAAATTTCATAAAAAATGGTACATTTACAAAAAAAAAATGAACTAACACCCCTCCCCCCACAGGTAACTCTAGCCCCCCACAGGGGGTACGCGCTTTTTCCTTTCCCATGTTATTTTATAGCGTAAAATAACATCTAATGAGACCTTAATTGTCAAAATCGGTTCATAAATAACAAAGTTATGAGGATTTTAATGTTATTTTAGATATGTTCCCCACAGGTTTTCACAAAGAAAATCACACTAAAATCCTCATAACTTTTGTCATTTATGAACAGATTTTGATAATTAAGGTATCATTAGATTTGTAATAAATAAATAAATAAATATATATATATACAAACTTTAAATAAATATACATCTATATAATATATTTAAAGGTGTTTTTATTGTTTTTAATTTATTTCGGTTTTCCAGTTTCCCAGAACTCAAGAGGAATGGAGAAACATAGCTAAACGATTTGAGCTGCGCTGGGATTTTCCACACTGCCTTGGAGCACTCGACGGAAAACATGTGTCTATCGTCCCCAGTGGCGCACCCAGGGGGGGGCTTTGGGGGCTTAAGCCCCCCCCAAGGACCTGATATATCCGACTAATAAATACTGTATGTGACTAATCATTCGTTATGTATCATCATATATGTTTTATCGTACTTTTATAAACTATAATGAATGGTAACGTTAAACCTATTTATTAAAGTAACACAGATTAAATCATAGAAATCAAGAGTTGTGAAACAAATATTTAGACGTATGTATTCACAGTATAACTGCCTGCGCTGCTGTGTTAGCTCCCTCCATTCCATCCTGCTCTATGGCGATGACTACGTGCCGTTGCCATGGGCGACCAGCTCTAGTTTCCACAACTCTCACCAGACGCGCCCGTGCCCGCCCCGGCAGTGAATTTGTCTTTTGTCCAGTTGACAGTCGTAGTTTTATCGAATTGCAGTATAGTGTGTGTTATGGGTTGTCTGGCTGTCAAGTTCAAGCTGTGTTTGTGGTCTAGGTCTGACAAATTGGTTGGACAGTAGTCTAGTAAGTTATGGGTGATAAAAGAAAAGCTAGTATACAAAACTATTTTAAACCGTTGAAATGCCACAAAAATATTTCGGCAAGTAAGGAGCTGCCTACATGTGCTGAACAGCCTGAGTTTGTGTTGGAGGATGTCTCGGGAGCTAACGTAAGAACTCTGCAGTCCGATGTAAGTCAAAATAACTTAGACATTGCTTTGTTTAAAACAAAAAAATTGACAGACAGTGAAAAGTTAAAAGTGTTGAATGACAGATGGGTCCCTCAAAGTAGTTTTAACTTTCCTTACAGAACGTACGGGACTCAACAACGAAAATTTTTGTTTTCATGGCTAAATAAATATACTTGGCTGTCTTATTCTGGAATTGAAGACTCTGCATACTGTGTTCATTGTATGCTTTTTTCCAAAAAAGAAGTAGGCAAGAGTAACGCTCAACATACTGGCCAACTTGTTGAGGAAGGTTTTTCTAACTGGAAAAAAGCATTAGAAAAATTTGAAAAGCATGCAGCCTCACAGTACCACAAGGACTCTTGTGTAAGCGCAGCTAACTTTAAAAGAGTAATGGATAGTGAAATCAAATCAATCGACAAATCCCTTGATAAAGGGAAAGACCTTCAAGCCCAAAACAACGTGAAAAGAATCCTTCCGATAATAGACACTATTATTTTGTGTGGAAGGCAAAATATTGCTCTTAGGGGCCATAGAGATTATGGCGAGTTTGATATAAATCGTAGACCTGCCGAGAATGAGGGTAACTTTAGAGCACTGCTTAGAGCCAGAATTGAAGCGGGGGATCAAGATTTAAAAAAACACTTTGAATCATGTGGAAAAAATGCTACGTACATAAGTTGGAACTTCCAAAACCAAATAATTGATGCTTGTAACCAGATCATAACTGAAAAAATAGCAACTAAAGTTAAAGAGGCTAAGTTTTTTAGTATTCTCGCAGATGAAACGTCCGATGTTTCAACAATTGAACAGTTTTCGTTGTGTCTACGATACGTAGATTCTGATGCATCAAATAATTACCAAATATGTGAGCAATTTCTCAAGTTCATGCCACTAACCTCCACAACCGGTAGGGAGTTGGCAAAAACTGTAATAAAAGGACTTGAAGATAGTAACATTGACGTCAATAACCTACGTGGCCAGGGGTACGATGGAGCGGCTGCCATGAGTGGGAAGTTTAATGGGACCCAAGCCTGTATCCAAGAAGCTCACCCCACAGCAATATTTGTGCATTGCGCTTCTCATAGCCTTAATCTGGCATTATCAAACGCTTCTGAAGTTGCACCTATCAGAAACTGTTTCGGAATAGTAGAGAGGGTGTATAATTTTTTCAACACTCCTAAAAGACAAGCCGTTTTACAACAGTGTATTGCATCGGAGATAAATGTTGAAACCAACAGGAAAAAGCTGCTACAACTTTGTCCAACAAGATGGGTGCAAAGGCATGATGCCGTCTTTGTCATGAAGGAGCTTCTTCAACCAGTTGAAGTAGCGTTGGAGGAAATGAAAAACTGGAGTGATAGAGACTCTTCTTCTGGAGCTCTTATTTTACTCAGCTCTTTACGTCAAGGCGAATTCATCATTTCTCTCTTGGCATCAGACAAGCTCCTTGGTTACACTGTAAACCTAAGCAAAAAGCTGCAAGGAAGTGATTTGGAACTATCTTCTGCAATCACACATGCTGAAACTGTACTTGAAAGCCTAAAATCCATAAGAACAAATGCGGATGAAGAGTTTCACTCCTTGTTTGAAGAGGCTACCCATATGGCCAACAACTTTGGATGTAAAATCTCCATGCCCCGAACAGTTGGCAGACAACAAAATAGAAACAACACACCAGCAGATACGCCTGAAGTGTACTACCGGCGATCTATTTTCATCCCTTGGATTGAATCTTTGATAAGTTCTTTGGAATCCCGATTCATGAAACATAAAGACATATTGAAGGGGTTTGAGTGTCTGATGCCTACAGCCGATGGATCACGTGGAAAGGAAGAAACCTCAAAACTTAATTATCTGCAGCTGTGTTGTTTTTATAAAAATGACATAATTGAAAGTGGTGGGAACAACGAAAGCCTGCTCAAAGCCGAGTTTGAGTTGTGGCACAACAGCTTTAAGACCCACACCAACACACCAAGAAATGTAATTGATTTGTTGAACTTGTGTGATAAGGACATGTTTCCTAACATCCACATATTGTTGAAAATATTGTGCACTATCCCTGTAACTACGAGTACAGCAGAAAGGTCGTTCTCAACATTACGTAGACTCAAGACCTATCTAAGGAATACCATGGGTGCTAACAGACTGAGTGGACTGGCGGCTTTGAATATTCACCGTGAAATAGAAGTGACCAATACAGAGGTAGTTTCTGTTCTCAAAAAATCGACCAGACGTCTAGATTTTGTCTTGTAAATATTTTAACTTTAACTTACATCTCATTTTGTAATCATTAAATTTACATTTGTAATTTAAATGTATTATTTCTTTCCTTGAAAACTTAAAACTAATTAATGACAGTCCAACTTATTCCAGGATGACATTTCATAATAAAAATCAATATAACGCTTTAACTTGTAATTTTAATAAGGTTTTAATTGAGCTAAAAGCTGGTTTAATGTAATAGTAGCCTATTAACTTAAATTTTTCTCTAATAAGATTAACTTGTAGTTGATTATGAAACAGGCCACAGACAGTTGGTTTTAGCTTACTCAATTATCTAATGATCATGTAATACAGTGATGTACCAAATGTTACATTATTGTAGTTCGATATGTTATAGGCCAACTAATTATATATTACTGGTCATTGAAGGTCATGTAATGGAAAACTATAGGCGTACATTTTATACTTGGGAAGCCGAAGCCCCCCCCCAAACCAAAATTCTGGGTGCGCCCCTGATCGTCCCTCCTCCTGAAAGTGGATCTGAGTTCTTCAATTACAAAGGAAAGCATAGCATGGTGTTACTGGCAATTGTCGATGGGAATTATAGGTTCATAATGTGCGATTTTGGAACAAATGGTAGGGTGTCAGATGGTGGTGTGTTACAAAACACTTCATTTTTTGACAAACTTAAACGTGGTCAATTGAATATACCACCGGAAGAGATTGTTGAGAACACATCCACAATTTTACCTTACGTTTTTGTTGCGGATGATGCATTTCAGTTGCGAGTCGACATGATTAAGCCATTTAGATTGGCAAGCCTGACTGATGATGATAACAAGATATACAACTATCGCGTTTCACGAGCGAGACGCATTGTGGAAAATGCGTTTGGAATTTTGAGCGCTAGATTTAGAATATTTCATACCTACATAAATATGGATCCCAAGAAAATAGAATCAGTTGTAATGGCATGCTGTGTATTACACAACTTTTTGGTCAATACTGTTCCGAATACGTACGCTCCTCCGGAATGCTTTGATGTCGATGATACGGAAGCGGGTATCACAAATGCTGGTTATAACTGTGAACATGAGTACATGTACGGTTTACAGCGAAGAACTTCTGGAAATAGCATTATTGCTGCAACAAGGGTTCGAAAAAGGTTTATGAATTATTTTGTTAATGAAGGAAGTGTTTCATGGCAAAGAAACTTCATTTACTGAAGAACTGACAACCTTTAAACTGGCAAATGCATTTACCAAAGCAGATTACATTTTGTTATTTAAAGGGAAATGTGGTGCAAAGTACTAATAGGCATATATGATTTGTACAATAAATAGTAGTTTCTGTTCAAAAAATGAAATGTTATTTATTCTTACCTCATTATTGTATGTAGTTTCATCGTCACTTAAGTTGCTTCTTGAATTTCGTGGAGTTTCCTGGTCATCCAAAAACTGTAAAAGGTTGTAGTACCAAAGTTTTTGTATATATACATCTTCTCGAGAAGAACCAGATCTTGTAGATTCCCTCACTTTTTTTAGTTCTTTTCTGTAGCTGCTTTTTAAATTGTTAATTTTTTTCAAAACAGTAGCTTTTGTACAATTTGCATCAACCTCTTTCCACACTTCCACAAGCCGTCCATACGCCGCTTCCTTCTTCATCCTATCGTGATATTCCGGTGACTTTATCTTCCATAGGCACTTTTCACTTTCGTAAACACTGATAAACTCCTCGAGACACTGGTTTTCCTTTTCACGTGACATTTTAAACAATTTAAAACAATCACAACCACCAAATAATCTAGCAACGCATCAACAGTCTGAGTTACCACTGGCGACGGCGGCCTGACGCGCGCCCCACACACGTTCCGACTTGCCTGTACAAATGCCCGGCCTGCCGGATGGACGAACGTATTTTCGTTCGATCACCGGCCGCCTGTTCAGTCTTGACTGACAGGCCAGCCGGAACCCACACACGATCCGGCCGCCGGTCTCCGGCGGACTGTTCAGGCAGAACTGACAGGCCTGCCGGTACGTGTATGGCCACCTTTACTGTTTACCTTTATCGCTGTGATTTGTATAGCCCACAACTGCACAACAAGGCATGTTTACATATCTCACTTATACACAAATAAAACAACACACATGTTACATTTTCTGTGTATAATATCTAAATATTGATCCAGGAATAAAAGTGTAAAAAAAAAAAAAAAAAAAAAAAACAACAAAAGTGCGACTAAAATAACTGAATTCATAAGAATACACGGCAGCTGGCTCAGCCGTGTGGTTTGTCCTAATAATTCAATAAAAAGATGGTTGTTTGGTTTGGATTTGGAAATGTATAAATAAATAACATGTGTCAAGTATTGAATCAGCTGTTTAAATTGGGCATAAAATTAATACTCACTCTTGAATTATTACAACAATTATGCTTTTTTTAAATATAAATAGTCAGTTCTTTTGTCTGAAAATGGCCTATTTTTATTTATTTTGACCAAATTTCCATAGTACTAATAGTATTATTAAAAGTATTTGTATAGTCTTAATAATAGTTATTAACGGGTTACAGCTTTGTTGTTAATGAAAACAGTGATTCAGAAAGAGCAGTTATTGATTATTACTATATTCAGTGTAACAGATGAACCAGCTGATATGTCTGTGTGACGTCATTGACACCAAGATTTACTGCGCACCATGCGCGTGAACCCTACTGTATTATTCTAGTTACTGTGGTTATAAGCATGGTTTTATTCACATTCGATTGTGGGACGTCACTCTTCTGGACTTGAATGTTTCAATGGTAATATAATGCAGTTGGTTTACTTATTTAATTAATCTCCAGCTGTTTGACAAAATCAAATGAATTGAACACTTGTGAAATAGGCTAAGTAATACCACTGGGTATTTATACAAATAAATAGGTAACAGCGCAAGAAATGTAAGATACTGTAAATAAATTAAATATTGTGATTCTACGCGATACCGTTTACTCATTAATATTAGTAGGCATAACCTACCACCAACTGGCATTACCGAGGCAGAGATGCCTCGTGCACAGTGAGTGACGGGGTTGGCACGCGAAGGGTTGTCCCCAAGTACTAATGAATCTGAGTGAACAACTTAAACGGCATATTGAGGAAGGGGGTTGTTTTTTCTTGTTGCCACCTTGCAAGCCAAATTTTTAATTCTGTCTTTAGAATTACAAAGAATGTCTGCCATCTTCGTCAAGAATTCTGCAGTATTTATCTGCCAGGACTTATTTATCTGCCAAGACACACCGGGATTAAAAGAGGCTTCACTAAAAGAAGGAGCTATGCAGACCTTAGGAAGAATTGAGTTTAGCCTGTATATATCAAGAACCTCTAATGGGAGTCTGGTTTTTAAATCAATTATGGTCTCTTTTATAAGAATAAAAATATTTACTCTGTACTAAGCTTCAGAATTGCAAGAAGCAGCGGCATTTTGCTTGTGTACTTGTTTTGAGATCAATTTTGAAACTTTTGACCTCACTTTCTATATTTTCTGCTAATTGTTCTGCTTCCTTGAAAAGCTTTTCAAACTCCACATTGAAAAGCTCTGCATTTACCCTTCTTTGCTCGAGAACGGAAAAAGAGTCTTTTAAAAAAAACTTGCAGCTTGACCAAGTTTAATAGTTTCCTTTTTTAAAAAATCTACTCAGAGGTAATGTCTGACTTAACATGTCAGAAAGGCAAACCAACGTTACAACAAACTCCCCATTTCTTATGGGACACAAGAGGGTCCTGGCCATGACGGTTGAATTGTCATTTGAGAATTGTGACCATTGGGATACTTCTTCTAAAGATGCAACTATTCCCTCAAAGTGTTTAAGGAATGTTTCTACTGATAAGTGCCGTTCAACCCAGTGGGTTTCACACATGACAATAAGTTGTCTACTAACGTGATTTACTCAAACAGAGTTCCTTTCTGGGGACGCTGTGAAAAAAGAGACTACCTCTCTTATGATTCCAGTAGCATTATTTTGGCTTGAACTGTTAAACATTTGGATATGTTCGAATTAAGGGCTTGGTTGAACAACGGAGAACGGTCGGTTGTTTGGCATTTTTTTTATTACAGTGTCTGCTTCAGTAAGTCCAGTTGTCATCACTGAACAACCATCATTTGCAATGCAACACACTTATTTGGATCAATGTTCAAGTAATGAATGAATTTCAGAACTGTTTGCCCTAATTTCTCACCAGTCATTCTGGGGTCTTCTATAGAAGTCATTTTCATTGTCTGAGTAATTTTCGTCATTATATGAAGAAGACAAGTCTGCTTCAATTTCAATTGGTTTTGTACACTGCTTTTGTGACATTTCCTGTTTGAATAATATTGGGAAAGTTACAGAAAACTGTTAAAAGCTTAGTCAACGTTAGTAAATGAAAATATTGTGGACCAATCTTCGGCCTGGAGATGTTTCCTTAAACATTGAACTGATCCTGGTTTTGTCTTGACAGTATTCCTGGATTTATCTTTATGAGGTGGTTTAGCTATTTTGAGTTCAATGGAGGTGTCTTGTCTTACTGTAATGGTCGGAAAGAGCAATGATCACTACACGACTGTCAACCATAGACCCATCAATATCGGTGAACATGTTGTCGATAGCAGAGTTTGAGTTTTTAAGTTCCCTTGAGTACACCTTGATGCTGTGTTTTAAGCCAAACGATACCACTGTCTGTATGAAATGTTCTGATGATGGTTTCTTGCCAATCACGTTAATGTTAAAATCACCTATTACTATTGTAAAGAAAGCATGTCGGATTTCAGACTCAAGACATTGGCTAATATTATTTCTGAACTGCTCTCAGTGGTATTCCGGGATTATATAGACGCCAATGATTAAAAGAGTATGATTATCATCAAGTTGAATCTTAACAGCTGCAAGTTGGCAATAAAGCTCTGAGCTGAATCGTAATACATCAATTGCCTGGCACTTTATGTCTTCCTTTGCGAAGAGACACTCACCACCCTTATGCTGAGATTCACGACAGAAACTTTGAAATTTTTTGAAAACAGAGTTGGAATCGATCATATTCAGACACACTAAGGTTGTGTCTGAGAGACAGATAATGTCAGAGTTTTCACATTGCATATGTATTTCGAGATTATCATTGTTTGATTTTATTCCATATATATTTTGATGGAAAATAAGACTTTTCCTACACACCAACCCCGTTTCTCCGTGAATTCCAGGTTCTCCCAGTAAATTCAATTTTTAAAATTATATATATTTCTGAGCATCTTTTTATGAATTATATTAAATATGTTTAAAGTATATGTATATATATATATATATATATATATATATATATATATATATATATATATATATATATATATATATATAAAACACAGATTAGTTAATTACCTAGAAGACAGCAAACATTTTTATGAGGAGCAGCATGGGTTTCGTTAAACAAACTCAACTGTCACAGCTCTAATACACTTTATCGAATCTTTAATAGAGTCAGTTGACAAAAAGGATAAAACTGCTGGTATATTTATGGACTCAAGTCCGTGATATTAAAGTAAGAAAATTCAAATCCCGCTCTCAAGAAATTAGAAATGGAGTACCTCAAGGCTCTATATTAGGATCCTTATTATTTATCTGTTACTTTAAAGGTATGCAAAAATCTGTAACAAATTATAAACGCATTAAAAATCAACTGTGCCTTTATGCAGATGACTCTAACCTGATTATATCTGCTAAAGACAAAACTGAAGTGGAGAATGCTGCAACTGAACAGCTTACAAGATACACCAATTTTTCAGTAAAAATCGATTAATTCTTAGCAAATAAAATAAACTTTATTTCCTTTCAAACAAAACAGAAATCGACCTAATATAGAAATTATGATTAATGATGATAAACTGGAACAACTGCATGAAACAACATTTTTAGGGCTTCTAATTGATCAACATATTAGTTGGGATGTTCACATTGAATATATCACGAAAAAAATAAATTCTGAAATATTCGCGGTGAAGCATATCTGTGCAACTTCCCAATTTTAACCCTTTGGATCCCAGGCAACGTCGTCTAAAGTATATGTGAAACATCCCAGGCGCTGTCTGCATCGCCGATAGTATAATTATCGAAAAATCCCGGGCGCTGACCACGTCGCCGGCGAGCGGTAATTAAAAAAATTAACGCGCGCTATTTCAGCTTCGTTTTCGACTCATATCGATGCGATAGTATACATCGATTAGAAATACACTGGTTTGGTGCCAAAAAGTTCTATTCTTATTCTACACTACGCAATAAGGAAATCAAGGAGGAAATCATCGGTGATCTGAATGATCGGGCAAGGAGGGCTCTCAATGTACTGGTTTACAATGTTCCTGAATTGAAAAACCCTAATACGGACTCTAGGATAGCCCATGACAGGGCTCTTGCTGATCAACTTATCAAGTTAGTCATCCCTGATATGAAGCAGGATATTAAAGTATAATACTGAGCATTGGAAAACCTACCAGAGATAAGCCTCAACCAATGAAGATCCTTTTTGACCATGAGAATTTGGCACGTCGCTTTTGCGAGTCGTTTTCACAGGATTTGGTGACTGAAGCTGATGAAAGCCTTAAGGGATGTCAGCATATCAAGAGATAGAACTCCCAAGGAGAGGCAGTATCTCAATGACTTCAGAACTGAACTTGATAAGCGCTCCAAAGATGGTGAAAAGAACCTCACCATAAAATATCGCAACGGTATCCCTACAATCATTAGTACTAGTTCAAAAAACATGTAAATGGTAGAACCAGATGCCACCATCTCTTGGTGGATATTTACCCTACTGTGGATTTCTTCTACTTGTTTGCAATCTTCAAGAAGGGCGTTTCTGCAGTTACATGACTTTTGATGATCTGTGAGTTCCACTACCTGTGACTATTGTTTCACTATGATATTTAACTTGATGCGTTACCTATATGAAGTACTATAAGATATTTTTGTTGTCATCTTTGTTTATCTCAACAGCTGTTTGATACCTTTCTGTGTAAAACTGTGTTTATTTCGTTCCGATATTTTCTTAGAAATATTTAATAATTATTGTTCTTTTTAATTGTAAAAGTACTTAAAATATGTAAGGAAATTCGTGTTTTTGTGTTTACTTGTGTATTTCCGTACCAATATATTGATCTGAACTTACTTGCAAAGTAAATGAATACCTCAAAAGTTAACCCGTCAAATGTAAACAAAGTTTTGTTTATTTATATGGGAAATGACCACAATTATTGCTCTAATGAAGGAATAGTAACCGAGTCACTTGGACACTCTCTTCCCAAGCAACGTGAAGATGAGACACCAAACAAAAACGGTTGGCAAAGGGTGCCGATCAGAAATAAGAGACTTTTGCCCTCAGGTAATGGGTTGGATGTTAAAAAACCTTGTACAGGGTCTGATATGAACAATCCTATCACCTTACGAATAGTTTTGAGTGTCTAAATAATCCAAAACAAACTGCAGATGAAGAAATGTCTCATAACCAAGACGCCAACAAAGCAGAGGTAAGACCTCCACCAATATTTGTCCCAAACATTTCCGATATTAAGAGTATGATTGTAAGTATTGAAATAGTGATAACAAAGGATTTTTATTCATACAAATGTATTACCAGAGACAAGGTGAAAATTAATGCTGTAAACATCGATGCATACCGTACCCTAGTCAAACATTTAACTGACATGAAGGTAAGCTTTCACACTTATCAAATTAAACAGGACAGGGCCTACAGAGTTGTGCTTTAAAACATGCACTTTCCACTGAACTTCGGGATATAAAAGCAGCTATAGAAGCTCATGGTTATGCTGTTAGAAACATATCAAATCTGAAAAGTTCTAGATCTAAAGATCCTCTTTCTATATTTGTTGTAGACTTAGAGCCCGCACCCAATAACAAGGACATTTTCAATGTAGGCTACAGTTCTTACTAAATGCTAGAATTGTATTCGAACCTCCCTATAAATGTAATGACGTGGTACAGTGCAAAAAGTGTCAACGGTACGGGCATACCAAATCCTACTGTTGGTACAAAAATCGCTGTGTGAAATGCGGTTCTGATCACTATACAAATAGTTGTAACAAATCTAAGGAATCTCCGGCTACATGTGTACTATGTGGTGGTGAGCACCCTGCCAATTATAAAGGATGCTCTGTATATAGAGACATTAAAAACAAAGCTTTCCCTACTTTACGTTTGAATGTTTCAAAAGGACCAGGGACTTCTTCACCACCGGGGAAAGACAAAGTTTTTAAAAACTTACCATCGCCTATTGCCCAGGCTCGAGAATTTTTCTTTAACAACAACTACATCATCTCTGACTAACGCAGGCGTAACATCAGGTCGAACAAATGCGGGAGAAAATTTAAATAAATTAATCGATGGATTTCTAAACAAATTTGAAATGCTCATGTCACAACAAGCCCTACAAGTAGGTACACTGATCAACCTACTAACAACCGTCATCTCTAAACTAAAGTGACTAACTTCTATAGAATTGGTCTTTGGAATGCCAACAGCTTGGTCCAACATACCCAGGATATTAAGATTTTTTATTTCAATGCATAAAATTGATATAATGCTAATAACTGAAACACATTTTACTGCCTTAAATTACTTTAAAATTCCAAATTTTTCTATTTATAGCACCAATCACCCCGAAAATACCGCTTATGGGGGAAGTGCTGTTTTAATTAAAACTACTATCAAACATCATGAAATTACAAAATTTCAGCACAATGATTTTCAAGCTACCAGTGTTGTGGTTGAAGATTGGATGGGTCCTTTGACAATTTCTTCCCTTTACTGTCCACCAAGATTTAATATCTCAGACCAGCGATTAAATCAGTTTTTCAGCTCACTTGGTCTTCGCTTCCTGGCAGGAGGTGACTACAATACAGACTTTTTTGCTAACCATTTTTCAAATGTATTCAAACCTAATCCTGTAGACAGATGTAATGACATTGGTCCAAATGTTAAAGAATTTCTGGACTCACCTAATCAGCTTGAAATGTCAATAACCTCATTCAAACCATCGGAAGTAAAGGGAGCAATCGAAGGACTTCGTGCTAAAAAATCTCCTGGCTATGACCTTATTACAGGAAAGGTGCTAAAAGAGCTCCCTAGGAAAGCGATTGTTTTCCTTACTATATTGTTCAACGCCATGTTGAGACTCGAGTACATTCCATCTCAGTGGAAGGTAGCTGACATTATTGTTATTCTGAAACGTGGTAAACCACCTCATCAGGTTACTTCATACAGACCGATAAGTCTTCTACCGGTTCCATCAAAACTGTTTGAAAAATTGTTTTAAAAACGATTAAATCCATTATTAACTGAGCTAAATTTACTTCCAAATCATCAGTTCGGATTTCGACCTAACCATTCAACAATTGAAAGATGCATCGAGTTGTTGATAAAATCAGGCAAACCTTAGAAAAAAAGGAATTTTGCTCAGCAGCATTTCTCGATATAAGTCAGGCTTTTGATAAAGTCTGGCATGATGGGCTGTTGTTCAAAATTAAATTACTTCTACCTCATAATTTCTACAATCTAATAAAATCTTACCTATCCCAACGATACTTTAGAATAAAATTTCAAAATTGTTATTCACATCTAAAATTAATTGAATCTGGAGTCCACAGGGTAGTGTATTGGGCCCTTTATTCTACACAATATTCACCTACAGCTGATATTCCAACTCACCAAGAAACTCTAACTGCAACATTTGCAGATTATACTGCAGTCATTGCTTCTCATCGGAACCCTTTTACAGCTTCTCAGATCTTGCAAGATGTTTTAAATTCAATGACAGATTGGATAAAACATTGGAGAATACAAGTAAACGAGAGTAAATCTATACACATTACATTTACGCTTAATTTGGAAAACTGTCCAAATGTTTCTTTAAAAAACACTCTACTAACTCAATGAAATGATGTTAAATATCTAGGAATTTACTTAGATAGGCGACTGACATGGCAGAGCCATATCTGGAATAAACAATTGCAACTAAATACAAAATTTTCTAATATGTATTGGCTTTTTGGAAAAAGATCCCACCTCTCCACTGAAAATAAACTATTACTGTACAAAGTTGTCTTGAAGCCAGTGTGGACATATGGCATACAGTTGTGTGGGACAGCATCATTAACAAATCTGAACATTCAGCTCCGTATTTCCAATAAGGCCGAGTAGGCCGTGGCCTAGGGCGGCAAAATATCCAGCGGCGGCAAATTTCCATGTAACATTGATATAAAAATATATTTATAAATTTAAAATGTCAATAGAAAAACCCGAAAATGTAAACATTAATACTATGATAAGCTGCAAAACACCATAGCAATCACTCGCTACTGGGGTTATTATAAATATATATTTCATTTATTATACCTAATGCAGTGTCGGCGTGTGGTATATCAACCATACTACAGTATTTATATTATCAAAATGGGAGTGTGGCTAAACGCCATTTAGCTACCTGGAGTCCAGCCGCACTCCCAGTTTGATAATACTTGTATACCAGCGGGTCCTCAATCTGAGATCACTGGTTGGTTGGCGGCTGGGCGTGTGTATGGTCAATCATTGATTTAAAAGCAAGAAGCATCTCTTTCAATAGGATATATTCAAGGCTTTTGGCACAACTTGATGACGAAACCATTTACTGGCGCAACCATTTGTAGTTGCTGCCATTTGGGCTCTTACTTCAAGAAGTCTGCCTCTTAGGGGGGACAATAGTATAATAGGTTCTCAAAGGAATGGAAACTATATGATGGTTTTGGAATTAATCACTGAATTTGACCCTTTCTTGGCAAAACATATTTCAAAGCATGGAAATCCTGGCTCCGGTCACACAAATTACTTATCATCTTATATATGTGATGAAATTGCTGTGCGAGTGAAGAATAAAATATGTGAGGAATACAAAATACAAGCCAATACTGCCAAAATACTGCTAAAATACAAGCCAAGTATTTTAGCATTGTAGTTGACTCTACGCCTGATATATCTCACATTGACCAGCTAACACTTATTTTCAGATATGTTCTACCTGATGGTTCTCCATGTGAACGAGTATTCACATTTATCCCCTCCGTTGGATACAAAGCAGAACAAATGTTCAATGCTGTACTAACAGAATTGAATAGTTTAAATATAAATATCAGTGACTGTCGAGGGCAGTCTTACGACAATGCCTCGAATATGGCTGACTATAATGGCTTGCAAGCTAAGATAAAGGATCTTGCCCATTTGGCAATATTTGTACCATGTGCATTAAATTTAGTTGGGACATAAACGGCAGTCTTGTAGTGAAACTTGTAATTTTTTATGATCCTTCAAGAGCTATATGTTTTTTTACAAGCTCGTTAAAAAGATGGAAACGTTTGATAGTCGAGATCGATAAAGAAAAAACACTAAAAAAGCTATCAACTACTCGGTGGTCGGCCAGGGACGATGCTTGCCAAGGCCTTAAAGAGTAATGGAATGATACTTAATCCGTTTTAACTTAAATGGAAAATGACTCCACAGAAAAAGCCACCACACAATGTGAAGCCGTAGGAATTCTTAAAAAGTTGAACAGATTTGAGACAGCCTTTATGGTTTGCTTTTGGAGCACAATTTTATACCACCTTAATAAAGTATTCAAAAAAATACAGTCTCAGATAATAGATGTTCTAACTGTTACAGAGCTGTATGCGTCTCTAGCAGAATATTTCTCTTCTCAAAGAAATGATTTTGATTATTATGAATCACTTGCTCTCAACATTTTGAAAACAAAAGTTACGAAAAAGACTGTAAAAGGGTTCTCAAAAGAAACAAAAATATGATGATGGAGGAACTGAAGATCTTGAACTTGATGGCAGAGAATATTTTAAAATCAATACTTTTTTACAAATGAATTTTTTTACCTTAGTATTGCCTGAAGATCTTGAATACAGTATGTTTCTTCACTCCAATGTACATTTCGCCGCTAGGTGCGGCATCTTCAAGGAGATATTGTCCTAATCTATTTAAAATCACTCACTATTTACACATGTCACAATTCTTATATTACATAGTCACTGTAGTATGCGGCCGTAGTGACCGTATTAAAACCAATAAAAGATTTTAATACTTTTTTAGTTATAATTGATCAGTTTATAGTTGAATTTAAAAGAAGGTATAAGTCATTCAATGAGTACCAACATAAAATTAATATCTTGACACAAATTGTAAAATCTCCAGGAAAAGGAGAAGAAAGTATTTTGAGATCGACAGCTCAAAATCTCATAGAAACTTACCGAAATTATCTTGGAGATGACTTCATCGATGAGTGCTGCCATTTTCAAGCATACTGTGCAGTATCTGGTGAGAAGTTTTAAGATACCTCGTTGATAGACATTTCAACTTACCTCAGGAATTTGTCTTTCGATTCCAGCTACAAACTGCTCTGGTGAAAGAAGCTTTTCTTGTTTAAAGAGAGTTTAGCTCATGCACAAAGGTTTTGAAACCCACGTCCTCTACAATCCTAAAGGGTTGTAAATCTTTAGAAAATAAATTTAACAGCAATTTATCCAACTTTCTTTTTTGTCCATGATTGACTTTTCTTGGGACAAAACTGGTTATGTTGGTTTGTCTTACCTTTTAAGCAGTTGCTGGAGGAGTTAGTGGGACTGGGACAGACACGATTATTGGGTTGCATGCTGAATTATTAGTAGAAGATGGAGTAGGCCTATTAGATAGACATTCTGCTTGTTCAAACACAATTGGCTGTATGGCTACAGCGGAACTAGGTTGAGGTACTAAATCATTTCTGGGTACATCAAGGTTTACAGTTGGGTGTTTTTTAACACGTGAGTTTTAAGGTTCGTTGTAGTAGACTTAAACGACATTCTCAAGTCACACATATCACTCTGAGCAATTTTCGCATTTTGATCAATGATTTCAAAATAGACACGGAGCTAGTTCTTGGTCTTTTGCTCATGATTGAATGTCTACTGTGACACTTCTAAATATACACAACATCTAATGTATACTTCAAAACAATAATACAATCGTGCACATCATGAAAAGTATATTCAAACAAAAAAGCTTAATAATCAACGAACAACATTAATAGAGTGGTAACCTAAGGAAATATTTGATAAAGGCTGGAAAACCCGGCCTGCAGGTTAGGTTTTGGTTAGCGCGAAAAACACACACAACACAACTAGACTAGACGTTGACGTTGTTCGACTTTGTAACGCTGCTAGCGTAGGGTTGCCATATGGTATTGGGTGAAAAAGAGGAGATCTGGGAATCGCCACCTAGGGGGGGTCCGGGGGGCCCTCCCCCCGGTGTGCGAAAATTTTTGGGAAAATAACTGTTAAAAACACGTTTCCTATGCATAAAACAATATACTTTTGAGATGAACATTTTAATAAACTACAATGATTATTGGGTAAAAATTTGAAGTTTTTAGAAATATATTTAAGTAAGTTACATAGAAAAAAATGTCTTAAACTTAAAGAAACTTATATAAACTTAACTTAAACTTAATCACTTTCATCATCAGTAAGGTCACCCAATGAGACGAGACCAGTGGAAGAACCAGCAGGAGACGATGTATCGTACCAAGTGTATTTTTTTGTCGATCCTATCTGCTTCAATAAATCATTTTTTGACATAAGATATTTGTAGAACTCTTGGCAAGAGTATGACTTAAAATTATATTTTAAACACAAAAGTCCTTTTATAGACTCTACTGTAAGTCTATTTCTTTCTTTTGTCCATTGAGCAGACATGAGGGAAAATACCCTCTGTACAGAGGCATTGTGGCTTGGAATGCAATAGAAATATTGCACTAACTTTAGAAGTTCAGAGTAACAAGTTTTGTCAGGTAGGTTGCTGAAATACTTTACCCATATAAAGTTTATAACCCATGTAAAGAACTTTTGAGTTTTTTCCTGTCCTTTTTAGTACTTTTTTTCTTGTTCTCTTCTTCCTCAGAAGCTTTGACTTCCTCCTTGTGATTTTTTAAAAACTTGGCAAAGTTACAAAACTGGTCATGACATAGTGTGTCGTTAACTTTAAAAGGCGCATTGTCATTCAGAAACAAAATAGACTGCTCAACTTGGTCCCAAAAAAGAATATTGTCAAGTTTCATCCATTGGAATACTTTGAATTCTTCATATTGGGAAAGCCACTTATTTAGATACATAATTGATCCCTCATAAACATTCGAAAATTCCGATAATACAGCAGCACATGAGTTACCTATTCCATCGTTTTCCATCTTTTTCAAGATACTTTTAGCAGCCATAGGTATAAAGTTGTTGTTTTTCCTATCGGTCAAAATATCAAGAATTTCTTCCAAAATGGAAATAGATTCAGCCAAACTATTCTTTTCTTTTTCTAAAGAAATAATCCTTTCATGGAAAACATACATCAGAGAGTGAACATACAATAATCTTATTTCGTTGAAATCATTATCAAAGAAGTTTTTAATGAGAACTGGTACAGATTCTTGAGATTGAAAATAAGATTTCAGTGCTGGGTACATCTGCAAAACTCTATTTACACATGGAAACAGAGACATCTAGTTTTTGAATGGTAGAGTAACTGCCTAAACTCTACATCTACAAAATCACAGAAACTCTTTAACTCCTCTGTACGAACTGTATATATTGAAAAATAATTAAATATTTTCAAAATAATAGATTCCACATCAATTAAAAGCCCTTTATCCAAACCATTTTGAATACAGTTGTGTAGCACATGAGCAGGACATCCGGACCCTATAAGTTTTGGGTTAAGGTCTCTTTTGAGGAAAGTAAACACATTTGTCCCCTGACGTCTGTTAATGCCTCCGAAGTTTGTGTTCGTGTTGTCTCCTGCAAATGCAACACACTTATCTTGAATGTTGAAATTTTTCAGAGTTTCTAAAATATATCCAGAGATAGTTTCAGCTGTTTCATTAGGTGTAGATTTAATTTCTATTATCATTGTTGTTATGCCCTCTTTGATAGGATCAAAATATTGGATTAAAATGGGAAATATTTTCGTTGCCTCATGGTTACTGCCATCTGTCGCTACCCCAAAACAGGAAATCCCATTAAAAACATCTATAGTTACATCAATTGAATGGGGAGACAATACAGAGTTAATGATTGCCGCTGTTTTAGTTCTAGCACAAGTAACTGCTTTTGCTATCTTTGAATCCGGAAATAACTGTTGTTGGAGTTTACTGGAGCAATCCATCGAATGAAAAGATTGGTGGTGACTTACAGTGTGGAAAGCCATGGTACCTTCTGCAGCATGCACATTGTCTTCATGTTGGCTGTTCTGTTTGGGTTGTAATAATGACTGAATACTTCTGGTTGATTCTACTGATTTCAAGTTATTTTTGTGCTTGGTTGTGTTTACGTGATACTCCAAATCGAGAGCTCCTGTAACAAAACATGTTGTTTAGTAATTTATTTTATATTAATGTAAGCGCCAACAACAAAATGTCAAGAATATGTCAGAATATGTATGCCTAGCTTACGAAAGGCATCACAAATAAAACGATGTATAACTAGACAATTTGAATTTTAACTTATTAACAACACGTTGTCTTACTCTTACCTTTGTGTGAAATAGAAATGTAAGTGCCAGCAGGGCAGACTTTACACTCCGCCTCAGTTTCGACCCTTCCTCTCTTGAAAGCAGGGAATCTTTCCTGAAGAAGTTCGTTGAAAATACAGTTGTATTTTTTACGTTTCTTACTTTTATTGTCTTCCATCACAATCACTAATAATTAACAGTGTAATGTACACAAGACTCGTAATGGTTGATCCACTCACTCGCCTCTAATAATGCTGTCTGTCGTCTGTCTCGCTCTCGCTCGGGCCCGGTCGAATGATCAGTTCACGGCGCCGCCGCTCGGTTTACTTCGGCTGTCGCGCTAGTCTAGCCGAGTGACAGCGAGTCAGCGACGAGCCAAATACGACCACTATGACGTCAGCCCACAGCCGGTGCTCTAATAATTCGCGAATGACGAATGTAGGTGAACGCGAAAGCTTAATAATTTGCCGCCGACACAAATCCAGAGAGTAATGTAAATAGTTAACAACAACATGTGCGCGTTATATTATGAACCTTTTGAAAAATTGTAAAAAAGAGGAGATTTCTTGTTTGATGGGTAACTTCCCCGGAGCTAATTTTCTACCTTCAAATCCGGTAATCTCAGGGGAAATCCGGTGATATGGCAACCCTATGCTAGCACTACTCACTAGGAGTGGTAGTTTAGTTGATGTCATTTTAGTAGGGTATATTTCCTTGGGTTTTTTATAAACGGTTTTGCTCACTTAGATGGGTCCTTTGGTTATTTACGGTTGTTTGGCCGCTACCTTGGCGGCCTTGCCGGCCGACCGAGAAAGTGGACCTCCAGACAACCAGTCGCATATTTCCTTGTGTTTTATATAAACGGTTTTGCTCACGCAGTAGTATCCTTTGGTTTTTTACGAGGTTTGGCCGTGTGCCAGCAAGTAGCTGTACTTGTGGCGTGTGTTGTAAATTCAGCTACTGCGTCCAGCAAGTAGGCTCTGGACTTAGGCTGTGGACTGAAAGACAGCAAAGTCGTGGACGAGACGTGCAAGGTCTAGCTATGTGCTTGTCTGCCGCTGCTGCTACTGTATAAAACAAGATAAAGGAGGAAAACAAAAAAAGATTACCATAGTATTACGCATTTATTTTCGAAAAGCTACAGGAGCTGTGATCAGATTTTGTACATTTTGCTATATGTGACAATTTACGTTCGATGACTGCTGATAGGAGTGACGTCAGTTTTGCAATGCGAGCTTCAAACCTGATTCGGTCGGCAGCAACAAAAATCCATGGGGAAGTTCTGTCTTCTTCTTCTTCATATATAGTATGTACTGCGGTGACTAAAGGATTGGAGAATTTCAAGCACTGCATAATTTGACAAGTTCAATATCGCAGACCTGTTTGGGTTGCTTTAAAAAGGTTTCCTCCGCTTCCTTTTCCGACTTCTGTCGCCTGTACTGAATGTACTTACAGAACGGCGAGTTGAACTCATGATCATGAGCTATGTCATCATAAGGTTCCCACCTAAATAAAATGACTCCACAGTAAACACACTTTGTGCTGTCCACAGTGTCGGCAATCCTGACAAACCCATGTTCGGCCAACTGTCGAGGAGTGGGTGTTGTATGTTTCCAATCAGTGAATGTCTTTTCACGCACCGACACCTCAGTCATGTCGATCTTGGACAAGTTTTGCATACACCAAGACGCCATTTTGCTAACATTGGTCTGTGTACAGTTAAATCCAGAAGCGTAGATGCCATGCCAAAGACACGGAGGGTCTTCTTCTTCTTCTTCTTCTTCTTCACTGTCCTCAGTCGGGATTAGTTTCTCTGGCAAACGTGGACATCCCAATTCTTCCAAACTGAATACAACGCGCCGGTTGTCAAACAGTCGCCCCAGTACCTTTGCTTTTCCAGAGTCGCCGTGTAGAGTAGTTCTATGTCAGCACAAGTGCTTTGCAGCGCTTCACCCAGCATCTTGTAGTCAGTGAATCCAGCATCAAAATCCAGCCCGTAATAGTGCTTACTGAGCCATCGGTTACGGTGCACAATGTCATTCCAGCCTGAAGGAGTGTTTTATTTTGGTAGTCTAAAGATCCAGTGTTGATTACACATGGTTTTAACGTCCATAATGGAGAGCTCTTTAATTATAGACGTACCGTCCTTGGCGGCAAAAGCGCTAAAGTCGATGACTGCCTTCCTGATCATGATGCTGCACTGCCTGTAGCGCAACCTCAGCCCACCAATTTATAGCGCTAAGCCATGCCCTAAACAAGTTTGCGAACAAGATTTGTAGAGGGATCGTAGGTAAATGATTTATCGTGAATAATTAGACAGTATGCACAGGTGTTTTGAGAAAACTGGTTCGCTGCCTCAAAATCAATGCGTATATCAACATGTGCGGATTTCAAGGTCTCGTTTTGCTTAGAGCAATCGATCACTACAATAGGCGCGATTCTTTTAAACAGTTCTTTGCTCAACAGTGGGCGCGTAATTGTTCCATAATAACTCTCTTGGAAACGAGTATACATGTCGTACAAAACTGCGTAATGATTGTTTCCAAAATCTAGTTTTAAATCATACGGATACGAGATTGAGTTAAGATGTAATTTTAAATTGGTCAAATCACAATGATCAAAGTGAGCAGCATTCTTTTCCATTTCGTTTCTTTGGCTCGTTTGAAAAGCCACGATCACATACCTTGGTTTTTCCAGTTGAGAAGCAGTCTTTACAGCCCACGTTTGCCGTGAAGTATTTGGCAGCGCTGGATACTCGTACAATTCCCTTGACCTGTACTCCACAGGTATGCTAGTACCTCGACTCAAATACTTTAGCAGCTGCACACGCTGCTTATTGCTTAAAGTTACGTAAGGCATTCGCCAGTTTAACTTCTCCAACTTAACTTTAATGGATTCCACAGTGGCAGTTGGTGTGTCCTTATCCCACATAACAGCATTCTTGTCACCAGAAGACCTAATTAATACCAGCTCATGGCGTGCATTTACCATAATCTTCTTGTAATCCTCGGCAAAACCAAAAAGTCGGTTAAGAGGTATACAAAAGCTAAAGTTCCCCTTTTTGTCAACATTATCTTCATCAAGTCTGTACAACAGATTAGCAGACGTAGAAGCCCAACAGCCGGTACTCTTTAGTTCTAATTCACTCAGTGACGCATACCCCTTTAGTGTAGTTTAATACCAGGATTCTTCACCCTGTCAATCTCTACACCGTTCAATTCATACCGCATCTCGTCAAAGAGAAAACTATTGCGTTATTGACAAACTTTGTTTCGGCAGTAGCGTTGCCATCGCTTAAAAGTGGCTTACCCTCAACATATAGATAAGAAAGAGATGGTATTACACACAAATCCTGTTGCTGTATTGGTATACGTATTTCATCATTATTGTTCAAAGTCATTAAAGCGTAGGGAAGATGAGTATGCCACTCCATATGTGTGACCGTATCATCAAACGGCATACTCTGCATAATGTCTAACACATCGTTCACTATGCAATGGTAGTATATCCTAGGGATTGCAAGAATCTCCGATGTGTACGTGTTAATCGTTTGACAGATTGATTGTCACTAGTAAACTTATATCTGCGCGCCGCCATTAAATAGGTTGGCTTCCTACTACTCCAATAAACGAAACCCATTACTGTTTTCTTAAATGCAGCCGTATCGTAATATGTTCTCCACGAAAATTCACCAATTTACCGTCTTGATTAGTAATCCTTAGGGTGACGTTATTAATATTATGCACGGTGACAGGTACATAAATGACTGGACTCGGGATTTCTACCAATTTATAGCCGGCCGGCACGGTGGGAAAGAATTGATAAATATCATGGGCCGGCATTCCATTAACATAAGAACCAGTAGCAATATTACATTCAACACGAATCGTGTTGATCCGAAAGATGTCCACCATTCCACCTGACCGGGTTTAATAACCTCTTTCTTAAACCCCAGCAACTCACCAATTGAGTTCTCCTTTGTAAAGTCCACTGAAACTGAGGACTTGATGCTCGCTTGGAGAGTGCTGTTGCTCACGGTTATTCGTACGACAGGTCTGTCGGGTAACTTACTCAGTTCAGCCTGTATATAGGCAGAAATCTGATCAACACTATACGTACCCTCTGGTATAGAAAGTACCCCATCGGCACCATAGTGAAGTAGATTGTTTGTACTGTCCACATTAGGTATCGAGTTGTAAGACTCAAGACTAAGTAGACCCACTTCCCAAACGTCGTCGTCATCAGTCAAATGTATGGGTGGAAAAAATTCCGATCCAAGCTCCGATTTTGTTCCGCTGAAAGTAAGCGTCAGAGACATGACTGAGTAAAACACTCGCAAACATAGGTTAATATGCAATTTATTAGGTCAGCAAAAATGCCAAACATAGGTGTCCACAAATTGTGCTTTCTGTGTGTACAGACTGGTAGTCAGTACGATTGTAAGATATAAAGTTGCCCTTTAGGTAGCGTTGCACTTCTACTGGAGGCTGTAGATCTCCTTAACTATCAAAGTAATCAACTCGATTGCCTTTTTTCTTGAAACAGACTGCTGCTGTTGAGATTCACAATGGTAGACTCATTTTTCCAAGGTCGTAATGGCAAAGCATCCCGCATAAAAACTCCTCTAAAATTAGGAATTGCAAAGAGCTGAGCGTAGAACGTCAAATCCTTGTCGTACAACGCACGGTTGGGCAACAACTTTAATAGTTTTTTCGCACCGCTGAATAGGGTGTCATGTAGAGACCAAGACCCTTTCGGTATGGTTGTAAGTAGAGTCCTTTACCACGTCGTAAAGCAATCGCTTCCATAGTCTCATTGTGGCGTTGATGCTCTGCCAGCCTTTTTGAAGCATCTTTAATTTCAGCAATGGTCTTGGCCACTCCGGCCGCACCCCCTGCCAAACTGCCAATAGCACTAAGGCCAGCAAATATCGGCAGTAACGGTAGAACCCCTCCACTTTTTGGCAACGCCAAGACACGTTTTTTTTCATTCTCCTAAAGTTGTTGCCATCACTATATTTCTTCTTCAGCCGCGCAATAGCGTTCAAGGCTATCTGCGCTGTACGTTTTAACGTTTTACTGCTGTTGTCCTTTCTCCCAATTACAGAACCACATATGGCCGCCTTGGCATGGCTGACTATCTTTCCAAAAGTCAAGCCCTTCTGTTTCCTTCTCCTTCCCTTTGTACCACTACAAATCGCTGTTTTCGCCTTCATTGCGTTTGTTACAAACCAAGCTGCTGCCTTTTCCCCAAACGGTACGTCTCCCGTCTTGTAACGCCTCCAAGCCTTATCTGCCAATACGCGATCCGCCTTGTGTCATGACTCCAAGTCCGTAAGCGATGTCGTGTTCTTTGCACGCCTCGTCTAGCGGGTTAATACCACGGTCACCTCTTGCTAAACGCTCCTGGAGCCTAGTTTCTGGACCGCAAAAGTTATAACCGCCCAAATGCAGTTCAAAAGGAAGCCTGTTGATTACGCTATTAATTAGCCCTCTGCCTCCGTAGCGCGGTTTTCTCATAATGAAACAACTTCTACAAGACTAGCTCTTTATATAGGAGTTGCATCAGTCAATGCAAATCATTGTAACGATGAAATTCAAAAAGCAAAGTACTACATTCGCCATAAACACCGATGTGCTGGACGCTTTACTAAAAAAGAAGCAGTCCACCTTGTCCTCCAAACATGGACCACTGTTGCCAGCAAGCATTCGTTGTGTCATATGTGGTCCATTTAACTGTGGCAAGACTAATTTAATGTACAGACTAATTGTCGACCCTTTGGGCCTTAAGTTTGCCAACCTGTACGTGTACAGTAAATCATTACAACAGCCGAAATATCAACTGTTGGCACAAATGTTCAAACTAATACCGGAAATTGGTTACTTTACATACAGCGACAGTAAAGATGTACTTGACACTTCGCGCCCAAATTCTGTAATAATATTTAATGATGTAGCTAGCGATGGAAGTCAAGAGATAATGAAACGCTTCTTTAGCATGGGTCGACATATGAATACGGATTCTTTTTACCTTACTCAACGTACGCACGCCTACCCAAACATTTATTGCGAGACAATGTAAACCTTATTATGCTGTTCAAGCAGGATGAACTGAACTTGAATCATGTGTACAGTGACCATGTAAATGGTGACATGACCTTTGATCAGTTTAAAGAACTATGCAAAGAGTGCTGGGAACGCAAATCACCCTACGGATTTGTCACCATCAACAGGGACTGTGAAAAGAATAATAGTCGCTACAGATGCGGTTTAGACACGTTCATTAGCGATATATAAAGGACCTAAGAGCGCGTGCTTGGCTCATTTTAGCACAATGAACAGACGTGTCGAAGAACTTAATCGAGAGCGAAAAGTAAAGGAGGAACTTATCAAAATGACTAGTGCGGTACGAAAGAAATATAAAGATCTGATGCGCAGTACCGACGATATGACACGGTATTTTAAAGAAAAGGCCAAGCCGATTGTACTGCCGCTACAGAAAACTGTACAGGAAGCATTACAAAACGTCCCAACACCACCACCGTTTAGTGTAATAAAAGAGATAAAAAAGGAAGCAAAGAAAGAGATTAATAAAGAAGAAGAAGAGGAAGAAGAAGATGGGGAAAACGAAGACTTAAACAAAACTATGGATACATCGACGCAGACGGATGAGGGTGTAATACCTATTGTACGGGCATACTTGAACAAATTATCTGATCCAAAAGAACGTATCCAGCTCGATAGTACGTACGGTGTAAGAGCAGATGGTAAGGGAGGAACTGTAACTGGCAATTCCAAGATTGCTTTTGAAAAGTTACGTCATTGTGCGAAACCGTAAGTACAAAGCTACAATTGGCTTGTTGGAACTGTTGTTTAAACAAAAGCCAAAAAAGGATCTACTTGACGTAGACGATTTGAATGCATACAAAGAAATCCTAATGCTAACAAACGCGCATCGGCAAATGTATTCTGCCGAAAAGCCAGTAAACCGCAATAAAGGTAAAAAGTACCTGTCTGTAATCTCTGTCCTATTTCCTACGCGTCAAAAGACAGAGGAAAAGTACAGGAGGAGGAGGAGGGGGAAGCGGTAGCAAAAGGTTCAAGTAGTAGATTGGTGGCAGAAATAGACCCACTTTTACCTTTGGACCCAAGATGGCGGCGCAGTGGTTCCAACCCTCCCCCTCAAATTTCCCTCAAATTCCCAAATTTCCCACACATTTCCCCCAAATTACCCAATTTCCCTCACATTACCCACATTTCTCCCCCTCCCCCCTCAAATTTCCCTCAAATTCCCACATTTCCCACACATTTCCCCCAAATTACCCAATTTTCCTCACATTACCCACTTTTCCCCCCAAATTACCCTCAAATTTCCCTCACATTACCCAAATTTCCCCCAAAATTACCCTCAAATTTCCCTCACATTACCCACATTTCCCCCCAAATTTCCCACACATTTCCCCTAAATTACCCAATTTCCCTCACATTACCCACATTTCCTCCCAAATTCCCTTGTTATACTATATAAGATACACTTTTTTTGTCCAATATAGCGTCTTTTTCCCTGTTAGACTATATAAAATGCACTTTTTTGTCCAATATGGCGTCTTTCCCGCCCACAACAACTCACACCCCGTGGGAAAATTCCCTCCCCAAAATTCCCTTATCCAAGATGGCGGACTATACACTATAATAAATGTAAAAAGATGACAACCGGATCCAATATGGCGTCTTTCCCTCCCAAAATTCCCCCCAAAAATCCCTTATCCAATATGGCGGTCTTTACACTATAATAAATGTAAAAAGATGACGACCGGATCCAATATGGCGGTTTTTCCCTTCGGGTACCTACTTCCGGCGACTGTTGGCTACCTTCGTACGCTATGCACACGCCGTCTGCTGGTCGGGCGCGCATGCGCGTTGTTACTCTACTCATATATACACCATAACAAATTTAATATTTCATACACTATAATAACATTAATACCCTATGTGCTCGACCCGATCGTAGCGCTACCAACAGCGAAACATAAATATATATTAAACAAATTAGACAAAAAGCTATCAACCCTTCGTAGTCCAGTGGTTAGCGTACCCGACTCGACAAACAGGTGTTGGTCTATGTCAGTAAGTAGTTCAAGACGTATGTCTGTCATTTTTAGCATGGAATTCCATGCCAGTCGGATGCGGAACCACTAGGACACAATGTTGTTTTTTTAATTCGTGCAACTAAATGACTTAAAACTTCCACAATAAAAAAATAACACACAAAGTGCACCATTTATTTATATGAAAAGCATAGCAAAAATGCATTGTGGTTTATGATAACCGCTACGACCTCGCCTGATTAGGTTGCCGCTTCAATCCACACTTGTTCAGTTCACACAAAATGGAACGGTCTCCAGAAACTCTGTTCAACCTAGCTGTTGCAAAGGTAATGACAATGTATAAAAAAGAGTCCGAAATCGCTCAGCTACCCCTACCCAATTCCATCAAGACGACGCTTCAGCAGAGGACGGAGGAAGCTAACATCGACGAGGCATTATTAGATAATATGGGATACTACGAGTGCAGAGTAAAGACCTTCCAACATTGGTCTCCTTCGGGCACACACGCCAGAGGAGCTCCGTTCGTTCAAGAGTTGCTCGATGAAGACTTGACCTGTATCGGTGGTTACAAAGTGATTTGTGAGCATTGTGGCTTTGAAATGGACGATAGGGACCTCCTAGGTCTCACTCCTCCCAGAAACAGCATAGAGTGCTGGTACCTCGGTTATGGTCGTCACAGCACCTCTAAAAGAATAAATCGAAGAATAATATGGTTCCCTAACTAACCCTTAGTATCCCCCTTAGTACCCTTAGTAGTAAATGTCTCTAAAAGTAAACCTTTTTTCTAGTAATTTTATTTTTTGGAATTTTTTTAATTTTTAGGAGATGGCAACTAGTGTGATTTTTCGGAAGGCCATCACTTTCTGCAGCGGTGGAGGGGCTGCAGAATTAAAAAAAAACCCTTTTCCAATTGATCAGATGATCTTGTAGAAACGCACATCGAGGGGTGTATACCTTTTTATAGTATTTTAATTACAATGTAAATTTGTTATTTTAAGTTAATTTGTAGTATTCAATGTCTTACAAAGTACCACTATCAAATCAGCGTAACCCGGTGACCTCTCCGTAAGGTTAACTGTCTCGCTGATTATAAGACTGTTACTCATTTCCGCTAGTTTGTTTTAGTAGATATATAGAAAATAAAAATCATATTTAATTTAGTATTTAAAAATCGTAGGGAGAAGTTCTATTACAGATATTTTTAAAGTCGTACAATATTTAAATGTTATTTAGGAATAAAGTATGATAATGTTAATTATTAGATACTGAAAACTCTATAAAAAATACTGTCTAGCCAACTGATGTATTTGTATGGTATATAATTGTCCAAGTTCAATTTTTCAGATGCAATGTTTCATTATGTGTACTTCTGGTAGTAAGATAGATATAAAAAGTCATATAATGTAATACAAATCTGCAAAGAGCGGAAATTTCATCTCTACATGCAAATTCTCAACAACCAAAATTTATTTATTAATTATACATATATCCTTTACACTGTTACCTACCTATACTTATCTATCGAATCGCGGTTGGGTACATACTTAACACTCTAGACAACCTACAATACACGTTTTATTTAAAAATTAAGGGGCAGCTATTATTTATATTAATTATTTACTTATTTTATATTAAATACACTGTTAACTCTTTGATCCTTCAACTACAGTCTACTTCTGGATACCTTCGTATTAACCTGGCATCCTCTAAACCTAACACGCTAGCTTAATGCTCTTACCCTAGAGCCCTCATGCCTAACTGAACTATCCAACTGTACTTACAAAGTCTACTCGGGCTTTATCGATCCGTTATTGGTCACAAGCTTCACATTTTCTTTCATTAACTATAACAATTTCCTATTTTCACTCACCTTTGCGTGCATGTACATCTTACCTAGGTTACATTACTTACTCTCGGCTACTTTTATTATCAAATACCTCACTTCCCATCCACGTTCCTATCCAGAACCCATCAGCCCCCCCTACATAACGAAACTAGCACACCTACCTTCACATCCAACATGGAGTGGAACCACTCGAACTCGAGGTTATTTTTTATTAACTGATCAGGTTTCCACACTACCCAGGAGGTAGGGTTATTGCACTCTGTGCAAATGCGCGTTAGGAGTATTTTAACGTGCCTCCTTCTCCAGTAGACCTATGCACGATTTAAGGAACTTAAAGATCCTTAAGCAGATACTCTGCTTCCCACTGAATAGGTGTTTGTTTCATAAACAGTTCTTTTATCCCTCTCAACACGCAAAACATTCTCCAAAAATATTCGTCTTTAATAAAATCCACTTTGTTATGTGGAAGATAAATTAATATTGTATATTGTAGCTCTAACGAAAGCTTGCTGATGAGCATGTCCAACGACTGGTTGTTGGAGGCCATGTTCAACACACTACAGAGCAAGTGAGGAAATTGATTCAATTTCCCCAAATATCTACTAACTGTGATAAAGATTGTTTATTGTAACTTGCCCCATCCATCGAAAGTTACAGTGATAGCCACTCCATAACAAAATGCTACCTCCCAGTTTTATTTATTGTTTTTGATTTAACCAGTTTTTTTTCACGGTGAGTATTTAATTCCTCACTACCCTCAAGTACGCTGAAGGCAAAACTTAAGGGCATTGCCCAATTCCCATGGGACGATAGAGGGCTGGTATCCCCCACAGGTATTTTAGTGTAATGAGCCCCAACCTCGCTCATTACGGTGGTAGCCAGCCAAACAAAATGCTACCTCCCAGTATTATTTTTATGTTTTTTTGGGTCCCTCTGTAAGTAAAGACATCACTTTACTTGGAGAAGCCTTTCAATGTGACGTACAGACTTACAAAGGGGTTTTTATTTTAACCAATGTAGACCGTACAGAACACTTTACTTGGAGAAGCCATTTCAATGTATTCCATCAGTCTACACGGATTATTTTTTTGATTCTGTTTTTTTACAATAGGTTTTTGTGTTTATTTAATCCACAATCACTTCACACCCTGGACTTATGAGTTTTACGTCAGCCATAGAGTGTAACATTCAAGCAAACTGTACAAGGGCCCAGGCTGCGACTTGAGGTCTTACGGGGTTTAATCCACCTCCAAGCTGCAGGACCGTCTCAGGTCTTACACGTTTTAAAGCTGCCTTAGAGAACAGTCGGACATTTTTTTATTAAATTTGGGCCGTCCCCACCTTGTCAGTTCATGTCCTGGTCTTACGGGGATTAGCCCAGCCATAGGACGCAAATTCACTCATCTACTTCACACACACGTTTATAGTGTTTAATGAAAAAAGCTCCACTTACATTTTGATACAGTATAATATTTTCCCATTCACTTTGTCTTTAAATTCCTCGATAAACAGTTCCGACAAAGACTGGTATCTACTTATAATTCCCCAACAATCTACATCAAAGTTTGGTGACATTTCCCTCAGTACATCTTCTGTAAACTTTATCCTTTTTAAAATCAAACCCCAGTTTACTCTATGCTGGTATATTCTTAACATATCTAGTGAAAAGTCATAGTGGCCTGACAGTATGTCCCAATTAACGTACCTGTCAAATTTCATTATAAAACCATCGGTTAAAACACCAACTGGAGCCTTCGGCTCCTTTGATAACATGGTCCATGTATCTTCCATGTTGGTTAGAGATATAATGACCAAATTAAAGTTCAGACAGCCTTTTATACTCTTGCTGTGCAGTGGCACACTTTATTGTCAGTAAAGGCTTGAAATTCAACTACCGCAGCCATTGACTCTATTAATTTCACAAGTTAATCTGTTAAAAATGTGCGGAGATGGACTTTGGAATCCTCCACAGAGATATTGTTTTATAATGTCTTCCTCATAAAACAACTCTTTCATTTCCAACTGTATTAATGGAAGGTTGGAGATAAACTGTACCCACTCACCTGAATTAAGTGTCAAATTGCTACCTGGGTACTGAGCTCGTTCGCTCGGATTAAGTGTTAAAGTATTCCCTAGGAAAACATGCGGTGCTCCAAAAATCGATAAAACTTTAACAACTTCCTTTTCGTTAATTTCCAAATAAAATTTATTATTATCTATTAGGGCTTTAGAAATGTTATCAAAATTTACACAAAACTGATTAAAAACATCAAACGACCAAAACACGTAGTCATGCCTTCCCCTGAACATTACCCCAAGACTATAGTCTCGATTTTTAAAAATTCCAACGGTAATTGATTTCGAAAAGTTTTCATTTAGAAAAAAGACCCGTTTTAAAAAAATACCATTCAACATATCGATTGGCTCCAAGAGCTTAGGTAGCGTGAGATACTCGCCTAGCGGCTCCATTCTTTTAAATGAATGAAATACCACTGTCATCCACTAATGACCCCTCCGCCACCCCCTTTCCACGAACTGTTTACGACTTGGGCATTGTGTTTTTATACCAAACAACCTCGTCCTGCAAACGGTCTGCGACCCACCCATTTACCTCCTGTGGTGGGGGAACATAGGTTGAATCACTGAGCATAACCCGATCAATGTGGTCAATAAGGTGAGGCTCTACACAGGACAACTGTTCAACGTACCGTGAAATGCAAGGCAATAAGCTAACAAAATTCAACCATTCCTCTTTAGTGAAAAGTATAGATCTTTCATTAAACTTGTCGCATAGATCTAC
Source organism: Stictocephala bisonia (assembly GCA_035578905.1). NCBI lineage: Eukaryota > Metazoa > Arthropoda > Insecta > Hemiptera > Membracidae > Stictocephala > Stictocephala bisonia. Next base: position 12,689 of record JAQJVL010001068.1, on the reverse strand, counting down.
ATGGGGTTTTTGGTATATGTTACGGATAGTGCATTTAATGTCTTCATCAATAAATCTCTTTTGATGACCACCTTTGTTACATAGATCATGAGTAATCGAAGGTTCCAATTCTTTCAACTTTGTGAACTGTATTTTGTTTAGCAAAATGTATTTACGCAAACCTTGCTTGTAAAACAAAATACCCACTTGAGAGATAAACTCTTCAACCAAACCCACGGTGACAACTTTGGTAAAATCGGAGGTTAGATTGAACATAACCTTTAAAAAAGCTGTTAAATCTTGCTTCGACATATCGATTGGCTTACGATCGGCACCTGTGGATCCTCTCAACTGAATAAATTAATTTAGTTTGATTATTATATATTATTCCCCCTCCCCCTTTTATTACATTACCGTTCTTACTGTACATGTACATCGTGAATTATGTAAGAGCTGTTTCGACATGTACATCGTGAATTATGTAAGAGCTGTTTCGACACAGTTGTTTCCCCATCCCATTGTTTTGTAACGAAATTGTTTGTGTACCTTGTTGATCTCACAAGAAATGTAATTCAAAATTTAACTGATGAAAATATACGTATAAAAATACTTTTTATACACAAGTCTGTATTTATAAGTATATTTGTTTCTTGCTCAATAATTTTCTATGTACTTGACATCTACACACGTACATGATGACCTAGTAATTATTTTGTTTAATAATAGACTAGATATGATTCTACGACTATCTGTGAGGAAATGTATATATATCACTAAACTTGACCTCTAGGGTTAACATGCAGTCCGTCTGGTGCCAAGCAAAGAATATAACACTGACCTCAAAGGTCAGCTGATATCACAAAGATTGCCACAAAGACTGTGAATTATGTTCACGTGTTCATCAATTATTGCCTTGGGTTAATGTAGGGAAACCCATGTATTGTGTTTACCGTCGTATCCTGTCCATTTAACTTTGTTTCCTTTTTTTCTAAGTACTTTTTCAACCAGGTATACATCATCTGTTTTGGATTTTTCGTAGAAACTCCCTTTGATGACGTCACCAGTATGGTCTATAAAAATAATAGAAATAAAGTTTACTGCCTCCCTGCCAATTGTAAAGCTTTACTTAACATACATTCGTAGGAAGTCATTAGATGACGTTGTCATCTAGGACCCACTGTCCCATAACCCTTCCGGAGGCATTCAATCTGAGTTGATCGTAATCACACTCCTCATGTAATCACCATCTAACCCTTATCATAAGGTCTAACAGCCATATTCCACTTGTCATGGTCAGGTCTGTAGCACCTTCATTCATACATGTCCACTAACCGTACCATTACAGTATAGGATAGGGCACAGTCACCATATGGGTCTATGGTCACGTCCGTAACGGATCATAGCACCCGGACTTAATTCATCTCACACCAAGAGTTATGGTACAGAATTAATGTATGTTCAAAAATGAATACTTTTAATTTACATTTTTTATGTATTAAAGTAAGCTGATATTTCACCTATTTGGTGAGTCACATCCTGTAACATTGTAGACTTTGCATGTACATTGAAAGTTATATACAAAAAACTGTTCAATATTTTAACAAACTTCCGACGTAGTGGGATCGATGCCATTAGTGCGATAAGGATGGATATGGTGGGGAGGGAGTGGTGGACAGTCATGGAGAGGATAGCGATTAAGGAGGACGACTTACGTCAAGATGAGTTTTATTTTGTAAGGTACGTTTTTATTTTAGTTTTGGTTTTTTAGTTGTGTAATCATGATCGTGTTCTAAAGCTCGTTTTTTGTTAATTAAATGGTGTCCGTATGCTAGTGTATCAATACCGTTTTCCAAAATGTAGCGTTTGTCGTCAAAGGGGGAAAGTGATAATTTTGAAATGTGTTGTGTGTAAATTTTATGTTTTTCACTACGGATGTTTAGAGCGGATGTTGTTTTTGTCAAATGATTAAGCAAACAGTCTTTGTACATTTCGTGTTTCAATTGTTTTTTTTATCGTGACTCGGGGGACACCTTTGGCTACCTTCTTTTCCTCTAGATTAGAATTTAGAACGGAGTAGCATTTCGCTCTCAAGCCAATTATTTCCCTAGCCGGATTTGAGTTTAGTTCATTTTTAAATTTTCCTAACGCTTTTTTGTTTACCTCACTGTAACATTGGTTGCTAGGTGGATAATCGGACGTGTCAAAAAGGTGTAATTCGTTTTTCATATCTGTGTAAACGTCGGGAGTATATACGTTGTAGAATAGTGAGTCTGTGTCAGTCATACAAAGTTTTATGTTTTTCCCATACTTTGCAATTGCCCAGTTGTAGTGAAAGTTGTACATTATTGATTTTGAAATTTCCAATACTGTAAATCCAACATAAATGGGTCTGTTTAGGAAAATTGTTTGTTTTTTTAAAGCCAATCCCGCGATATCTTTATTGTATTCGAAAAATGTTTTAAGTCTGGGACTAGCTGTCCATTTGACCAATTGTTTTTCGTTATTTACTAGTTTAAAATCAATACGCGACCTAACATTTTCCAATGATTTCCCGTACGTAGCGTTGTTCATTAATTTAAAAAAAATCTTTTTCAAAATTATTTTTGGCACATTTTCTTTTCTCTGTATTAAAATTTATAAATGAGGCTAACCAGGCAGACTGTTTAAAACTTAGAGCTCTGTGAATTTTGGTCAGTACAAGTCCAAGTTGTAAGTAAAGTTTTAGAGTCTTGTAGTGTACAACGTACTTGGTTTTGTCACACAGTGTGGTTAGTAATTTTTCAGTTTTGGGTGGTTTATAGTTGAGTTCATGAAGTAGGTCCTTACAGTAGGGGGAAAGCATTTCGTCTGTCACTATTTTTCTTTCTGGGGCCAGGGGAAAGTCGGAATGTAAGTCATGTAGGTGGTCAGGGTAGTGTAAGTCAACTTCTAAAATGTAACCGGTGTCGGAGTCGTCGGGTACTTTTGTAATGTCAATGTTTCGGGGGTCAGTCCACAAAGTCAGACTCTGGGAGTCTATCAGATAAGCTGGTACCGTACAAATTATTGCAATCTAGATAAAGTAGGTAATTAGTCGGTTTTTTGTTGTCAAAGTGTGGTAAGTAAGGGTTGCTGGCCTGGGCGTACCGGTTGGGTATCATGGAGACACCGCCCCGGATCCCAGACTCGACAAACAGGTGTTGGTCAATGTCAGTGAGTAGTTCAAGATGTACGTCTGTCATTCTTAGCATGGAATTCCATGTTAGTCCGGGGGCAGAGTAGACGTTACACGGGTCAATCCCGTAGTAAGTCATACTAGTCGTCCTAAAATTTTCAATCACGTCGGCAAGTAATATTTCGTCTGTGAGTAAGTATAGATCGTGGTACTGTTTCATAGTGGTCATACCAAAGGTTGACCACACAGTCTGTGCGTGTAAGTAGTCCTCGTCAGTGATATGTGTTTTGGTTAAGTCATTGAAGAACGTCACCTTGGGAGGCAGTTCAGTATCGTTAAATTTTGATTCGTCTGTCATGTAAGTGTAGGGAAAGACGCCTTTGCGTAGTAGTAAGTCTGTGTTGGTCATACACTGCCCTAAAATTTTGAATTTTGATGCCCCGTCAGAAACTAAGTTGGACACGAGTGTGTCCAAAGAAGCGTTAAGAAATTGGAGTGAGTCCAAAAATCGTAAAGATTCAAGGGTGACTGAAATGTACCGCTCACTGGTTGTAGCGATACATGACAGTTTTTCTTTTTTGAATTTACCTAACCCTTGGATCAAGTGGTGGCAGTCATAACCTCTGAGGTTATGGAAAAATACAGGAATGTGATTGGGAACTTTATAATTTAGATTGCATGAATTGTGGGTGGGTCCCAAGAACTGCCCCGTTAGGTGATTATGATTGGCCACTTTGTCTCCGTGTAAAGGCTTTTGACAAAGGTGACAGGTGGTAGCATTTTGGAAAATAATTTTGTTTTGTGGAGACATATTGATAGGAATATTCTTTTTAATAATTGGTAAGAGCTCTTTAGACTCCTCAATCAAACAATTTAGAAAAGTATCTACAACATCGGGGCCGCTATAGACTTTATGTTGTTTTACTGGTTTGCCATCACTGTCAATAATTACATAGCAAAAACCAGAGGGGATGTGGTGGGCAGTGTTGGTAGTGTGTGAAGTAGTAGGGTCGTTCAGTGCTGTGTCGATTGGAACGACAAAGGACTCAAAATCACAATAAATAGTGAAGGGGACTTTATGAGTTAGAGTGTAATTTGTGAAGGACATGTATTTTTCGTCATCAGTAGGAAGTCTGGTCTTTTGTGCACCGTGTGGTGAACACAAAGGTAAGTGGTTAGTAAGTCGTAGTTGGGAGGAAAATCTGTGTAGGCAGTAGTCACAGTAGTGTGATGCATAGTCGTATTTAGTCAAGTGAGCTAAAAGTCGGGACATGTGAGTGATCAGACAGTAGTGGGAGGTAGTGTCAGTAGTCAGTAGTAACAAGTTGATGTGGTGAGCTCTAAATTTTTCTTTGGTTATTCTTAGGGGGTAAATTTCGTCTTTTTCAAATCCAAAGACATTTACAGATAAAGCAGGGTTCAATTTTTCAAATTTATCTAAATCGGTAATTTTGACAGGATAGCTAATCCCAGACATGTTTAATTTAGATTCAAGTTTTTTGTAATAACTTACTCGCCTATGTTTATCGGGGTACAATTGGGCAAGTACAGAGTACAGGAAACATTTATTGTCGTCATTTTTAATATTTACAATTCCTTTAGAAGGGTGAGAAATTTTTTTCGGGGTGGGTATGAAAGAAGAGGCGTACAAAGGTTGAAATTTAACAATAAATAGGTCTAGTCGTAAAACATTTTCTATTACCCACCCACTACCTTGACTTACCCACTTAGCCACACTTTCTAAAATTTTGTCTGTAGCCTCAGAGTATTGTACATCTAGAGAATCGGAAGGTAACAAAGGACGAGTTTTGCCGTGAAAGAAAGGTGTTGTTGTGATTTCTTCGTTGTTGACAATTTTGGAAAATTTAATTTGGACCGCGATGTACCATTTTACTCCCCCGAGCCTGTTTAGGTGTTTATTTATTTCGACCATAATTTTATTTTTATGACTAGTAAGTACGTTAAGGAGATCAGGGTCGGAAGTGTCAAATTGACGGGAGATTGTGACTAGGTTATCGTTAATGGCAAAGGATTCCATCTTTGGTAATTAAATTTACTTCGATAAAAATTAATTATTAAATTAGTAAAAAAAGGGCACACATTATTGATTTTTACTTTGAAATACCGTACAGAGAACGGTGTCCAAAATAGAATAAAGTTAAAGTGTTTAATATCGAGTAGGAGCAAAGTGAGGATACGTCTGATCAGTACGAGTACAAGAACAGAGGTGATAAAGATTGATTGTGTTGATCGTTTATATAGGGATGGATGAGGTAGGGGTCAATTAGGTCACGCGCCTGTCCAGACATGAAAATCCGATTACGTAATCCTGTGTAGATTCAGACATGAAACTCTGATTACGTCATCCTGTGTGGTAACGGAAGCAGATGTGATAACAGATGACCTTTGAGGTCAAGTGATGTCTAATTTGTTTAATATATATTTATGTTTCGCTGTTGGGAGCGCTACGATCGGGTCGAGCACATAGAGTATTAATGTTATTATAGTGTATGAAATATTAAATTTGTTATGGTGACAATTGTAAATTGTAATCATGATAGAGAGAAAAAAAAGGTGTGTTGAAGTCTGTGTTGTTGCCGTAGTTTAAACATTAACGTTTTAATTAATTTTATGAACTGACTTTGGTTGAAATCATATGAATATTTTCATTTATTGAATTGGACTGTAAATCAATAGTTATAAACAACAATAATATCGTAAGTTAATTGTTGTGTTTCAATAACCTGAACTAACCCTCAAATATCACAAGACCACGTTGACACAAATTAGACGCTACAGACGACACAGCAGACTATGAGTAGAATCGGAAGTATGATCTACTCGTGGAGCAGGCAGGCGTTTACCTATTTCATGCGGCCTACCTGTCTTAACCATTGACTTCAGCCCACTTATTTGTACTGTTTCATTTATTGACTGTAAGCGTCCTGTAGTTCTCAACTGTATATATATATATCTACATTTGACTACCGCTTCTGCCTGGAACTTGCAGGATCAACATTCCAACGCTGATTTGCTGCTGGAAGCTGTCCAAGTCCTTCGCCCTTTATTGACTCTTTAACTATTTTTCTTATTCATAGATGTATTGTTATCGCTAATAAAACTAATTCTATCTGTTGCTCTTGTACCTTAAGAATTGGTAACTTTATCGCTAATAGTATATATTAACTGCTCATAAGTAATTCCAATCAATTAATTATTGTATACCATTAAATTATTATTATGGTTGTAACTCGTTCGCAAGATACAACCAATCGATGTAACGAAACAATTGAAAATGTATTAGAGGATGTAAATAGTCTTGACGACGGATCTGAAATTCTCGTCAGCAATATTTGCTCTGATTTAAAGAAAATAAGGATTAATTATCCCGACTTCAATCTTGGGCAGTTGGAGCCATCTATTTTAAGGTTGATTGCCTCACTTGATAAAGCCTTGGCAGAAAATATCGCAATCAAGAGGATGGCTGATAGTTGCAGACTTCAGGTAGAAGAACTAGAAAGTAAACTGGACGAAGAAAAAAGACGTAGAATCACAGATTTCAATGATTCAATACATATACAAGAATCCATATTGGACGAAAGGGATACATTATTAAATGAAATAGCCAATCTAAAATTAAAAATGAATAGTTTTAATGATAAATTAAGTAATTCTCATGAATTAAATAAGTCACTGCAAATATCAATAGCCGAAAAAGATAATAAAATATTGGATTTAAATTTACATATCAATGAATGTAATAAGAAATTTATACACCTTAATAATTTATATAATAAAATTAAAATACAGCTTAAAAAAACAGAAGAGCATTCTTGGAATTCAAGCAGATGGCTTGATGATAGTATTCTAAATTCATATTTCCAAGCATTCTCTGAGAGTCACAGTAGTTCACTGTCTAAGACAATCTTTTTTGGACCTTCTTTGACTGAAATCATAAAACATGGAGACCACAAGGATATTGTAACTTTGACTGACCAATTGTCATTTCATTCCTCAAATTTTGCATTTTTTTGTATCAATAATAACAGTAAATATTTTAAAGAAGACTCGGGCTCTCATTGGAGTTTGTTGTTTCTAGATCTTATTAGATGCGAAGCTTTTCATTTTGACTCTGTTTCAGAATGCAATCATTCTGTAGCAGTACAAGTTTTGAATAAACTAAATATTGACATCTCCTGTCTTAAAGAAGTAGAGTGCACACAGCAGAAAAACAGTTTTGAATGTGGCATTAGTGTGCTAACTTATACTAAACTTATAAATGATACTTTTTGTAGTAAAAAGTCTTCTGTTCAACAACCTTTTCTTAACTGGTACCACAGTTTATTGTATCCAAATAATATTATTGTACCACAGTTTATTGTAAATAGTAACTATAAGGAGAGTACCAACGTAAAACATAAAGATATAGTTAATATGTCTGAACATATTCCTACTGACGATACGTGTATGCTTAATACGAGTGAGTCATTTGCATATGACAGCCCTTCCTTAGTCGTAAATACTCTAGTTGAAGGTTCCTATTCTAAAAGGGTTTCACCTATTAAGATGACCAAGAAAATAGACGGTTGGACTGTGATCAAGCCCAAGGCCAAAACAACCGCCAATAAGATTAAAACTAACGCTAAGTCCCTGACGCTTGTAAATAGATTTAATGTTTTAAATCATAGTAATGAGGGCTCAGTAATAAATGAGTGTAATGTGCCTCAAGCCAATGAAAAATACTCAAAAAATAAAAATCATAGAGCCAAAGAATTAATAAAAAATTTTACAGTAAATAGTTACATTACTGATACATTAAATAAAAATTCAAAAACCCAAACCCAAACTGAGCAAAGTAATATGAACACTGTTTGTGATGCCCAAGCTAAAAAACTCGGAGTCTGACCGAGGGGAGGACATTCCAAATCAAAAAAACATTCGCTTGTTTTCAGATAGTCATGGTAAAAGATTAGCTTCCTTACTTGTCTATAATCAGCCAACGCTTAAAGTTCGTGGCCATACCATTCCAAATGGGGAAAACTTGCCATGTTCTTCGTTCGGCTGTCTCTGAGTTGGAGGAATTGGGCAAAAATGATTGTTTGGTGATTATGACGGGCACAAATGACCTTCAATATAATATTAAGAATAACGACATGATTAATCAGATTGAATCTTTTTTGCAGAAACCAACAAGATGTAGTGTTTGTATCATGGGCATACCACTTCGGTATGACACTTTGGCTTTTAATAAACACATTTGCTATCTCAACAATCAATTACAAAAGGTGTGTTTGAAATATGATCATGCCATTTTTATGTCAATTTCACATTTAAAAAGGGGTCTATTTACAAGGCATGGTCTTCACTTTAACTTATCGGGTAAGCGGGTGCTGGTGGAGTTAATCAGTCATGTAATAACATCACACACTCCACAAGCAATAGTTAAACCAAAAACCCATTCCATCCTACAGCAAGTGGGTAAACTTCCTTCACATCAAGTAATTAGTAGCAACAAAACCAAAACACTGGACAGATTAAATAACTCTCCAATCTTTGATTCCTCGCACAGTTTTAAATCCAATAATTATAAACATAAAAAATATGCTTGTACTCTTGCTAAACATATTTCACAGACAGTAAAGCCTTCAAGATATTTCAACAATTCTTCAATGCCTTTTTTAAGCAAACTTCTGCCTCCAGAAAGACTAGGGTAGCAGAGGGTTCAGAAAAGAATTACCAAAGGGATTCCAAAAAACAATTCACACTGCTCCACCAGAATGTCAGAGGTCTTGCTGGTAAAATCGATGAGCTTCAATTCTTGTTGGATGAGGTTCGTCCTCATTTGGTTTGCTTATCTGAACACTGGTTGAGGGATTTTGAATTTGCTTCCGTTCACATCCCTGACTTCACCAATACATCAGCCTTCTGTAGGAAGAACATGAAAGGTGGAGGAACATGTATAATTTTGAAACGCGAATGTGAGTATGAGCTTGTTGATACATCTCATTTCTGTCATGAGGGAGCAATTGAATTAGCTGCTATAAAGGTCAAACTCCACATAGGTAAACTTCTTATACTTTCAGTATATAGGCCACCAAATAGCGACATAGATTTGTTCTTCAATAGATTGATAAACTGTTTGGAGAGCATTGTGAAGATTGGAACTATGACTGTAGTAATGGGAGATTTTAATATAGACGATACCAAAGACAATCTGAATAGCTGTAGGTTTATTAATGTCATGTCATCTTTTTCCCTTAAATCACAGGTTAAGTCTTATACGAGAGAATTCAAAGGCTCCAGATCTCGAATTGACCATATTTTTACTGATTTTCCCTCAAGTGATCTTAACTGCGATGTCCTTATTTCTGCAATTTCCGATCATCATGCACAGTTACTTAGTCTGAAAATAGACCTTCAACCGATAGACAAACAAGAGCCCCAGTATTCAATGAAACGTTTTATAAATCACAATAGTATTCGTCATTTTAAATATCTATTGAAAATGGAAACGTGGCAAGAAATATTTTCTTCTGTTGAAATAAATGAAATGACCAATAATTTCATGTCTATTTTGGACTTCCACTTTAATGTGGCCTTTCCATTAAAGAAGACCAAGCTTAAGAAGGTGACTTTTAACAGTAGAATTATATTATCTTCTCAGCTTGCTTCCCTGCGTGACAGAATGAGAAGTCTGTATTATATCAGTAGGGACTCGGATTGGTCGAGTAATGAAAGAAAAGAATATCGTAGAATAAAACGAACTTTCAAAGATAGTATCAGGCAGGAAAAGTCTGTATATTTTTCTAATAGAATACAATCTTCAAATAATACTTCTAAGACAATCTGGGAGATAATTAATGAAAACAGACCATCTCTTAAAAAGCATTCCTTCCAAAATTTTCAAATTAGAGATGGCAACAATCACATAATAAAGGATCCAAATTTAGTATCAAATCTTTTCAATGACTACTTTGCTACTGTTTCTGATCGCGTTCCTGTACCTTTTGTATCACATTCGAATGTTTGCAGCATTCCTTTGCTTAATGAGTCTTTCTTTTTAACTCCTGTTACAGTGAACGAAGTAATCAGCATAATTATGTCACTTAAAACAAAGAATTCGGCTGGTTTTGATGGCATTTCGTCTAAACTTTTGAAAGATTGCTACGATTTCTTAGTCAAACCATTATGCTTCATTTTAAATCATTCATTTAAAACAGGTTGCTTTCCAGATGCTTTAAAAACTTCCATAGTTAAACCATTGCATAAAAAAGGTTCATTCGAGAAGCTAGACAATTTCAGACCAATTGCTTTGATCTCCACTTTTTCTAAAGTGATGGAAAAGGCATTCTGCAATAGGCTGATGCAATTCTTGTCAAATCATAATTTAATTTACAGGTATCAATTTGGATTTCTTAAAAATAGATCTACCTCTCATGCAATCTTTCACTTGATAAACCAAATTGTCTCTGCATTGGATAGGGGTCTATGCGCAGCTGGAGTCTTCGTCGACCTGAGCAAGGCGTTTGATCTTGTTAATCATGATATTCTGATGGACAAATTGGAGTGTGTTGGAGTAAGAGGAGTTCCTTTATTTTGGATAAGATCTTACCTAATGAATAGGAAACAACATGTTACAATTCCTTATATTGACAGATTAAGGGTACTTAGGCATAGCTTTTCTCATGTAGTACAGATGAAACAGTCAACCAGCACTTCCATCATTGATACCGTCCGCTCAACCATCGTATCGGCATACAATACGGCTAAGGTAGCAGTAGATCATCTGATTGGAGGAAAGCAGCTCCGTATCGAAGAGATCGAGAAGGCGTTCCGGGGGAGGACGAGAAGAAGGGGAGGGGGGAGGAGGGGAGAAGGCGTCTGCTTTCCTCCAATCAGATGATCTACTGCTACCTTAGCCGTATTGTATGCCGATACGATGGTTGAGCGGACGGTATCAATGATGGAAGTGCTGGTTGACTGTTGGGGGTCGACCTCAAAGCGAGCAACCTTGGAAGTGGAGGGGGCTGGCTCGTCTGCTTTCCTCTTGAGGTGAGCGGGGCTATACTTCTTGAGGTGCCGGCTGCGGTTTTCACAGGTTAATTACTCGAGCTGGACTCCTGGGGAAATCTGTAGATCAACATACATACCAACACCTAAAAGTCTTGCTCATCCTAGCAAAGGAGTTGTAAATATTAAGAATAATGATCAAAAGTAGTGACGGACGACATGCTTTCCCTTTACTATAAGGACTTGCTTCATGAACTCAACTATAAACCCGCCAAGACCGAAAAACAACTAACTACTCTATGTGACAAAACAAAATACGTCGTACACCACTTTTCGTTCGGGGGCCAGTGGAAAGTCAGAATGTAAGTCGTGTAAATGGTCTGGGTAGTGTAAGTCGACTTCTAAAATATATCCAATGTCAGAGTCGTCGGGTACTTTTGTAAAGTCAATGTCTTGAGGGTCATTCCATTTAAAACCAGACTCTGGGAGTCTATCAGACATACTGGTTTCGTACAAATTATTACAGTCAAGATAAAGTAGGTAGTTGATGGGTTTTGTCTTGTCAAAGTTGGGTAAGTAAGGGTTGTTGGCCTGGGCGTACCGGTTGGGTATCATGGAGACACCGCCCCGGATCCCAGACTCGACAAAGAGGTGTTGGTCTATGTCGGTGAGTAGTTCAAGATGTACGTCTGTCATTTTTAACATGGAATTCCATGCCAGTCCGGGGGCAGAGTAGTCATTACAGGGGTCAATCCCATAGTAAGTCATACTAGTGGTTCTAAAATTTTCAAACACGTCTGCCAGTAATAGTACGTCTGTAAGTAGGTACAGGTCGTGGTACTGTTTCAAAGTGGTCATACCAAAGGTTGACCACACAGTCTGTGCGTGTAAGTAGTCTTCGTAAGTGATATGTGTTTTGGTCAGGTCGTTGTAGAACGCCTCCTTGGGAGGCAGTTCAGTATCGTTAAATTTTGATTCGTCTGTCATGTAAGTGTAGGGAAAGACGCCTTTGCGTAGTAGTAAGTCTGTGTTGGTCATACACTGCCCTAAAATTTTGAATTTTGATGCCCCGTCAGAAACTAAGTTGGACACGAGTGTGTCCAAAGAAGCGTTAAGAAATTGGAGTGAGTCCAAAAATCGTAAAGATTCAAGGGTGACTGAAATGTACCGCTCACTGGTTTGTGCACCGTGTGGTGAACACGAAGGTAAGTGGTTAGTAAGTAAGTCTTTAGTCCAAAATCTGTGTAGGCAGTAGTCACAGTAGAACATAGCTGATTTTGACAGGATAGCTAATCCCGGACATGTTTATATTATGTTCCAAGGATTTATAATAACTTACTCGTCTATTTCGGTCAGGGAACAATTGGGCAAGTACAGAGTATAGGAAACATTTATTGTCATCATTTTTAACATTTATAATTCCATGCATAGAGTTTGAGATTTTTTTTTTCGGGGGTGGTATGAAAGAAGAGGCGTAGAGAGGTTGAAATTTTACAATAAACAAATCGAGTCGTAAAACATTTTCTATTACCCCACCCACTACCTT